>CAJUYH010002253.1:41349-68861 GCA_910591685.1 Galerucella tenella | reverse complement strand
ATCTTCAAAAATTTTCTATTCCCTAAATATTATGATTTCCATTCTTTGAAATTCCTTACAAAATATATATTTGAAATATTACATCACTATAATCAGTGGTAATACTATAAGTACTTCAAAATAATCAGGTTATACATCGTTAACTTGTTACATAATTACAAAGAGTGTCAGTTTGACAGTTTAAATAATCCGACCGCGAAGTTGTTGGTTGAAAAAAATAATCGGTTATAAAACCAATCCTACATTTTCTATTTTTCAATATTCCATATTAAATCCATCATTTGTAATTATATTAAATATTCATGGAAAAGTTTTAAATTATTTTTAATCCAGCTTAAGTTTCCAAAACAATATTGAAAAGTTTCTCACCCTTCTGAATCCTTTGGAAAAAGGTATAATTTTCCATCACAATTATAATATTTATTGTTACATCCACGAACTACAACACAATACCCGTTTTCTTCTTTTTAATGGTATCCATTGCAGAAAATGCTTATAAACTATAAAAATAATACCGAAAACCCGTAAAAATATAAGCTGTAATAAATAATTCGATTCGCAAATTTACCACTGGCACTTAGGTTGGATCGCAGCACAGCACTGGCCGCCGGGTGAGATACTCATCCGAACGACGTTGTAGGTCACAGAGAGCTGGGCAGTGTAACGTCACGAGATAACATACTGCTTCGTTCCTATACTGTGATCTGACAATACTTGTACTGGGGAAATACCCTGTTATATCGGAGCTGATTGAACAGGATCTGGAAACGGTGGAAATATGGTGTAGAACGGAATGCCTAAGGGTGAACCCTGCAAAAACTGCGCTCATTCCCTTCACTAGAAAAAGGGAACTTGAGGGACTAAAACTGCCAAGCCTCTTCAACGTGCAGCTGTCTCTAAGCCAGGAGGTTAAGTATCTGGGTGTTATTCTGATATAAAATCAATACTTAATCCTGATGAACTTGGTCAGGGTATTGGAACAAACTTATTACAGGTGCTGTTTTTCATATTTTGCATGTAGAGCTAAAAAAATAGGGGGTAACTATTAAATACTATTGTCTGCGCAGAGAAATGCATTTTTGCATTCTTTGGAACCCATTCAGGAGCAGTGATGACACTCGCTACCTCCAAAATAAAGTTTTTGGAGGCGTTGACTGCAAATTCTGGGGACTAGATTCTTTGACCATGATGTTTATTCTTAATTTTTGGAAAAGTTATGATTTTGGTCGGGACTGTATGGACTCTACAACAATTTTATCGCAATTCACTAATTACTCTATTTTTTTCCAGATTCATCATAAACCTCTTGGTGACCAATCTTCTATCCAGCATTCTACTAATTCCTCTACTTCTTGTGGATCAAGAATCTCACTCGTCTCTGGTACGACCAACAGTCATTCCCGAAAACACAAACGAAGTAATAATCTCGGATAATGTGATGCCAATGGATCAAAACAGTACCAACGTGCTGTGCTATTTTGCTCAGAGTACGACTAGCTTCATATGCACCGCTTCCATTTTCAGCATCCTGCTTATCGGAATCAATCAATACTTTGGCGTTATCCATTCGCTACGGTACCATTTCTACATCAACAAATGTCGATCGAGTGTTTTTATCAGCATCAGTTGGTTCGTAGCACTATTTTGTGCTATTCTCAGTTCGTTAACTTACAGCGACAGCAGTATGTGGCATTTTTGCAAAAACAGACCACCGCCTAGTGACAGTGTACGAATTTTGAACACTTTATACGCGTTTAGTTACTTTTTTCTTGTGATATTAGCCCCTTTCGTAGCCATATGTATAATTTACGTTTGTATTTATACAGCCGCCCATAAAAATAGCGAAAGAATGAGACGTTCGGCATCGGCACCTCTAAATCCGCAGATTGATTGTACCATTCATGTTCCATTAAAAGATTCTAGTCGTGGACGGCACAAAGATATGTTGCCAAAAGTGCATTCTGCACCGAATTTTTCGATATTAGACAATGAAAAATGCTTCGTTTTGGACGACGAGAAGAATAAGAAAGTCAGCAGAAGTTCAAGTGATCGTAGTACCCATAGTTTTATAAGTAATTTAAAACATAAAATATCTAACGCTTCCGTATTTAGATACAGAGAAGAAACTAGAGCCGCCAAAATTAGTATCTTAGTCATATTTCTCGTATTAGTATGTTACGTTCCTTACGGTATAACATTAGTGTTGTGCTCCAAATGTATAAAAGTAAATACTAGTCAAATATTCAATTATTTGTCGTTAATATTATTAGTTCTCTCAAATATAATTTCTCCCTTTTTATTCGGCTACCGAAACAAAAGGGTGAAAAGGGAGATTTGTAAAATGTTTAATCTCGCAAAACAAAATCAGAATTTGGATATTGTAGAAAGACCTAGAAGACAATCGACCGTTAAACACTACAGTTTCGAATATATTCCAGAAACTATAGAAAATGAGAAAATTGAGATTATCGTCGAGAATAATCGCGTGATACCCGAAGTAGTCGTAACTTGTAAAAACGATAATGAAAGAAAGAGTATACTAAAGAGGGTGTGTAACACTTCGAATTGGCCCAGTTATAAAAAATGCAATTTTATTACCGTACCGGATAGTTGTATAAGCGCCGATGCGAGGGGGTCTTTTTCGAGTGCCAGCACCCAAATGTCTGCAGAAGAATAACATTTCGATGTAAACAAAAAATTATCCTCTTCCCATTTCACAAAAGTTAAAAGACATTCTATCTGCATATCCATGACAGAAAATTATAAATAGACTACTGTTTTCTATTGTATAGTATGAGCCTGAGAAAAAGACTTTTTTTATTGTAAGACATTCTTTTTTAGGGCTCGATTCACCCCTAAAATTTTTTCTCTATAATATTGGAGGTTGAGAATTTACACAAAATATTTTTCAAGAAACTAATTTTTCGACGTACCCCATTATTAGTACGAATACAATAGACCTCCTGGGGTAGCATAAAGCAAATTCGAAAAATATACAGGGTGATTGATTAGTGATAAAGCGCAGAAAAGAAAAAAGTGAATGTTTCATGTTACAAGCTTGTTGCATAATTCGCTTTTGAAATGAAACATTCCCTCCACTTTCCCATTACAACAATATGATGTTGTAATCTATCTATCTATCTATCTATACTGGGTATTTAAAAATGTTATAACAAATTTTCGGTCAAAAATGTCCTGAGTAATTGGATAAATCAAATACATGATGAGTAAAACTCGAGTACTTATATTATTTTGTCAGTAATTTTAAATAGATCATCCAGTATTTTATATAATTATAGGTGCTTTTACCATCTAAAGTTTTTGAGATATTTTCATTTTTCTATGCAAAGTATTATTTTTTTGGCACCGAGTTATGAAGCACCTTGTAACATTGTAACTAAAGTTAGAATATTATAGAGCTTTTGAAACTGTCAATTTTATTAATCAATTTTTTTGGTATCTTTCATGATAACAGACCTAGTGAGCTTTATTAGACTAATCACTCAACCTATATTAATACAATGTCGGCAAACAAGTTTATTATATTTATAAACATTCCTATATACATAAGTAGATAATTATTAAACAAGGCTGCGAGGGCGAAATCAAATATTGTAATTTCAAATTTCGTTAATATTCAGTACCTATGTAAAACAACCTGCGGAAGCAGTTTAGAAATATTTTAAAGGCATAATTATCGAATGTCCAGGAAAGCTTTTATTACAAATATATTGAAATTTAGGCATATTGAAAATATTGGAAACTAAGTTTCTCTCCCAGTTGTCAAAAAGACAGATATTTTTAAAATCTTAACTACCTACTTATTGTTATCTTCTTCATTTTAAAGATATCTTGTGATACGTAAAAAATAGTAACGCCCTGTACATATATAAGACATCTTACTCGGCCTCCAATATGTTGGGGTAAATCCTACCCCCACTTAAATGTTTATCCTCGTGTTTACCTAAAAAGTTGTTATACTACTTATACGTCAAGAAAATTTTAAATATTCATGTTTCATCGGAAACGTCAATCAGATTATTTCACTCATTTAAATAATTTGTCCCAATTTAATATTCAAACTAGCCGTTATCAGCTACTTTATTGGTATAAATGGTCGTTTTATGTATATAATTTTTAAATAGTTACAGTGGCAAACATAATTTTCTAAAAATAAATTAAACTGAATGTTTTGTTAAAAATTAATGTGTTTAATTTTTAAATCTGTCGAATGCAGTTTTTTTATTAAAACTATTTGAATTTTGTGGAATGGGAAAATATAGTTGAAATTGACTGATTATTTTTAATTACTTTATCTCCAAGATGCAGACATTTTTGTTAAAAATTGATATTTATGACATACAGTCAAGAATGTAACTTTGTTCAAAAACCTGTGTAAATTTATTTCATCCCACAGACTGCGCCAATTGATATATTTTCTTACATTCAATATATTTTTTATAAATTCAATTTTTTAACGACTGTATCTGACTTGAATGTTATACCATGAGACCGGCGACAGACTTGCGGAGTTTACGTGATAAACTTAGCGCATCGCGATCCTATTCCTGTTTTTTTTTCTGCGCGAATATAATGCGGCATTGTCGCGCGGCAAAAACGAAAGTATGTCGCCGGTCTGAATTTGGCCAAAGCTACTTCCACGTATTTGGATTGTACCCACAATTTTAATATTAATCACAGTGATTTTTTAACTGTTATTAATAATAAACTTTTTTTGTTAGACTGACGATAAACTATTCCAAATAAGTTATTTTAAATGAATATTTTATATTAAAAATGTTTAGTAAAATCACATTGATTAAACCATTTAGTTACCTAAATATTTTTCAAATATGTACATATATGTACAAATTATTTATTAAATGTAATGTATAAGATGCTTTATTGACAAATTAAATGTTTTAAAAATATCAGATGTTTTTTATTTCATTTTCAACGGGAATAGATAATGTATTCGATTTTGTGTTTTCCCCATTAAATAATTCCGAAAAGATAATAATTGTGGAATTATTAATTAATTAGTTATAAAAACGGAATATTAATCATAGATAACTACAAGTCCGAGAGTTCGAGCGATAAGCGATACTACAATTCATTCGAAGCACGCTTTAGACTGCAAAAAAATCCTAAAACAATTAACAAGAAACAACAGAATGACACGTATATTAAGCTGCTTGGCTCATTTTCGGGGGTACGTTGTGGAGCCGGCTCATAGTTTGTTGCTTTTTAGGGTGGCTTTATCGGAAAATTCCATAAACAACCCTTATATGTCATCTCATCCTCGCAACTGCTTGCAGTATTAGTTACGGTAGCAATAAAATATGGCGAGGAGATCGTTTGAGCAGCTAATTCTAGTCTATAATAGTCTAGTTTTGACTGGCAGCGAAAGTTCCGGGATGTTCCGTACTAGACATCTTGAAGCAACAAATTGATGGTTTCAACTGACGCCATACTGTGGTGGATCGTATTGTATATTGCCAACTAGCGGCACTTATCGAAAGTAGGCCTGAGGTAGAAAAATAGGTAACTACTAAGGGTAATTAATGTCTTAAAAATGTCAATGTTGCCATGTTTCAATTATAAACAAACTAGATATTTCAGTGTTCCTGTGGAATCCCGAGACACACCTTAAATATATTTGTGATATTAATAAAAGTGGCAAAGTTGTGTATTTTGTTCGTTTTAAGTTGAGAACATTATCTATTTATTGTTTGCCAATCGCCACACCTCTATTATGGAGAAAGATAAGTGAGTATCACAATACCAGCAATACCATGGTTTCAGTTTTCCAAAAAGGCCACGCGTTGGTAACATTGTGACACTTACTTATCTTTGTCCATAATAGAAGTGAGGCAAATAATAAATATTTATGTTTTTAACTTGAAACAAATAAAATACACAATTGTAAGAAACCTTTTTTTCTAGTATATATTATGTATAAACTTAATAATTTTAAAATGTACACGAAAACATAATATTCATAATACCACAAACATATTTAAGGTGTGCGTCTTGGTTTTTTACAGGAACTCTGAAATATCTAGTTAGCTCATAATTGAAACATGGCAACATTGACATTACTAAGTGAGTTAAAAGTAGATAGCTGTACACTAATTACAGTTTCTGATTTCCCAGTTTTCTACCTTATACCTACTTTCAATACGTGCCGATAGATAGCACTACAATCGATCCACCGCAATATGGCGTCTAATAAAACCATCAAATATGCCGGGACGCTCGTTTGAGCAACTAATTCTAGTAATTCTACCAAGATCTTGTACAGTGGGGCCGGCTGCAGGAATAAGGGGTGACTTTAGTTAGAGGATGGGTGATTTTTTATTTTTACCACATTGTGAAGCAATAAATTGGGAACAAAATATGTCGCCTGGTTCGTGCCGCTAGCTCGTCACGCTCCCAAGATATCGCAGTTGGCTACCGTAATTCAATACTCCAAGTATCTAAGGATTCCTGTTTAATATTTTAAAGCGAAAACCAACAAACTACAAAATAAGGAGACTTGATATATCTAGTTTCGATATACAAAACCAAGGACCAAATTATTGACGTTAAAACTGTCATTTCTCTGGTATCAAAATTGATCAGTAGTAAATCAAATGCTAAATAAAGTTTGATCAAATTTATAATATATCGAAGTCACCAATTATAATATACAGTTCGATCAGTCAAGTTTGACAAACTATTTGGCCGTGGGACGCACGCCTTACACCACAAAATAATTATCAAATCTTCTAACTCACTGATTGTACAATTCAAGTGCCACCACAACACAAGGTTGAGTTGTGAGTGCCACTCTGTCTATATATTTTCTAAAAAAATGTATGCTTGAAATCAAAGATCTTGAGCGGGAATATTCCTATGAAAAGAATCAGTTTATACATGTGGCGCTGTCTATTGGCGAATATTCGAACCCCAAGCTGTAAGTATCGATCTCTGTACTGAATAACAGTTTTCTCTACTCGCTATTTATTGACCAATATTAGAAGCAAAAGTTCTTGTAGGTTTTTATTATTATTTTATTATTTTTAGTTTATACAGGGTGAGTCATGAGGAACTTTTTTTTTGGATTCTTATAGATATTGATGGTTCCATACCACCACGTTGCGGTTGATGGTATTATAGTGACATCTAGCATGTCGTTCAAAAGTATCAAAAGTACGGATGAGGTAGAAAAGTTATAAGCAGAAAGTTACTTAATAGTGACAATGTTGACTTGTTACAATTATAAACTAGATATTCCATTATTTCTGTGAAACACCAATATAGGAACATCTTAATATATAATTTACTCACTTATTATGTCAATATCAAATATTTCTACCTAGATTTTTCACCAAAACACTCAAATATCAATTTTATAATTATTGAAACATGGCAACATATTAACCTTAGTAGGTGGGTGAAATATAGATGGCGCCAGACTAATCCCAACTAGCAAAATGGAACTCTAAGAGGACTGAATTGTTGTTTAACTGTCGAATAGCGTTGTTTTAAGGACTGTTTGTTTTTATTAAGCCTTTTGTTGCGATAATTTTGTTTTTTAAAGAAAATGGTTGTATTAAATGATTCTATAGTGACTTTTACAATATATCATATAACGCATTATACGATCATTTCTTTTAAAATGATATAATACCTTATAAGCAAGCTTATACAATATCAAAAATATCATTTTATAAGACTTTTATACCTATTGTATAAGAGTTCTATAATATACTATATAACTAACAGCTACAACGTTATAAAATACTTACATAAGCTTGTCTTATTAAAGCTGTATAATGTTGTATAATAAATATTGTATAGCATTCAATTGCGTTGCATTATAAAACACTTTTATACGTGATCTTTGAACACTATAAGCCTTTCTCCTTTATAAATGTCTTATAGGATAAAACTGTGTATGACAGGATAAATTCGTTCCAAAATCTGCGTTTTAAGACTGAAGTGACTTTTGCATTGAAATATTTTATTTTCATGGGTGACACATACAATTAAAGTATTATGAATTCTCAGTGGAAAAAAGTTAACAAACACAGTGGCAATATTAAAAGAGCGTGTAAGAAAAAGTATCAACAAATTCTTGCAAGCAATCCTGAGATTATATGTCCTAATTACGATGAAAGTAGGCCTGATTCCAGCGAGGCTGAGACAATAATTCCTTCAATAATTACACAAGACAAACCCATCAATAATGTTAATAGTTATAATATGGTGTTATAATACGGCCTTATTCGATGTATACTTCTGAGCTAACCTTAAGTTAAGCTTGCCTCAAAAGCACAAAATTTCGTATTGTTAAGCGAGCTTAAGTATTCAGCTCAGCTTGAAAGTATAGGGCGAATACGGCCGTTGCGACATTTCCACAAATAAAGATACTTTTCTGACAACGAAAATTTGAGAAAAATTGAAATACTGTCATCAAAAATTTGTTACAATGCTGGCTGTAATGCTTCCAAAAGTTAGGTTCCGTTTTGTCTCTAGAAAAGTAAGGGCAAACTTTTTCCGCTGTCATAATGATAAAACACCGAGACATAATATTGCATTTTTAGTGCATGAATTAAATTTTCCTTTAAATAACAATGCCATGGTGATATAAGCTACTTTCCAATTAAAAAAACGTGCTTTATGACGTCTGCATACGTGGTCGCAGGAAAAATTCTCATTACCATATTATGAGATTTGGCAACCTCTACTTTTCGCAAATCTCAATATGATTATTACTTGTCAGGTTAGTTGTATAGTGCCTAAATAAATATTCTTCGTTATAGGACAGTTTTATCGTATACCGTTCCATTTTACAATAAAATATTGTTCAAGGCATTTCTTTGGGATAAAATTGTTGTAGTATAAATCGCCATGTTTAAATAAGCAATTCTTGTACCACTATCGCCGCCATTATGAGCAATTGAGTTTGGAAACATGAAACTATACTGAAAAATGTGACTTAATCATTATTTAGAAAATTATATGGTGAAAGAATATCCATATGAAGTGATAAACTATTAAAATCATAAAAAAAAAGTATTTTGGGATTTTCTATTTTATTATTTCTTCCAAGTATCTACGTGAAACTTAATCAGAATTGAAGCGCTCCATTTTCTTGCCAAATATATACCTATAATCTATCAGTAAAATTTGCGGCGCATCAAAATTTGTGCTATTAAACCATCCAAATGATATTATAATTTTTACTATCGATGTCCGCCCAAGCGGCCCAAGTCGTTTCGATAAGTCTCCATTTCTACAAATGAAATGTAGGATGCACGTTCCAATTGAAATATAATTTGGTTCTGATATTCTTCACTAAAAGATGAAATGCTTTTATAAACTGCTACATGACAAAATGTTTCCATTGTGCTCGGAATAACAGCATTATAAAAAAATATATTGCATTATACAACCATTTTGTAAGACCTTCATAGTGCCGCTTCAATCCCATTTTATAGATGTTACTACATGACACACTATAAAATCATTTTATAGTAGCTGTATAAATGATTATAAGACAGTCGATTAAGAGTTGTATAAATGTGTATTAAACAGTCATATAAGAGTTGTATAAACTTTTAATAGAACTGTTATACAACCAAACAGTTGTATAAAAATGGGCCCTTTTTAGTTGTATAAGGATCATATAATTGTTTTATAGATCGTTATAAGAATTTTAGTATCCTATAAGATTTATCTTATAGCCTTATAGAATTTAAATTGCTACTTGGGATCACTTTTTCTGGTTACCTATTTTTCAGCTCCAGACCTACTTTCGAAACGAGCCGTTAGATCGTGCAACAATACGATTCCCGCAATATGGAATTATTTAAAACCATCAATTACATTTATTTTTGGGGCTCCAGAGAGCTACTAGCGCTTCCACTCAATAATTAGCTGGAATTAACAGCTCACTATATATTCATGGCAAATGGTATTTTAACTAAGAAATTAAGCCCCTTTAAATATTTTATCGTACTCCCATAGTAGATGAAGCTTTTTAAAAAAATTAACCAACTCCAAAGATTGAATCCCGAGTTGAATCCTAGACCTATGATACGTTGTGACGGGTGCAATAGATCTTTTAGGTCTCAGTGTCCCCCAAAATACTGTTACGAACTCAGTGATTCAGAAGCCGGTCCTGTCGTGAGCGAATGCGATCTTTCTAGAAGAATCCATAACAGAGTAATATTCCCGACTGTTCTGGAAGTTCCGCAAACGCGGAGGTGGTAAATTCAAGAAGGTTCTAGAGTTGCGAAGGACTATATATACGCGGGTTTTTGAGTGAGTCGGACAGTTTTTCAGTATAAAGTGAATCAGTAAACAGTTTCAGTATACAGTGAGTGAACAGATAGTGAATTAGTGAATATAAATAGTGCAATATTTATGTGTTGAAGATAAATTAGGACAATTATTATACCGAGTGTAGATAAATTAGTAGGCATTAAGTAGTGTGTATATGAATTAAGTATATTATAGTGTGTAAGTGTTTCTTCAATAAACCAATAGTAATTAGCCAAGGTGAGCGTTTAATTTTATCCCACGGTAAAAACTGTTTAAAATAAATAAGAAAAACATTACAATATATATGTTGTGACGGTTAGGCGTACAACGCGTCTAAACAAGACACGCACAAATTACTGAGCACTTGCCATTTTTAACCGTGGTAATTACTGTGCTCTCGAGCTGTGTAAAATCGTTGATTGAAGTTTGGGTCAATCAACGATTGATAAAATCAGCGGTTTTAGTTGTCAGATGTCAATTCGTTTATGTAAATTTGGTTATCACCTGGTTATTCACCTAAATGTTATGATGTTTAGTTATTCAAAGTTATTTAGGCAACACTTCTAGGTTGATAAAGGGCTATGACCAAAGTCGACCAATATTAACCACGGTTTGAACAATTGTGTTCGCCTACTACTACTACTACTATTACTTGCTGTGAAAGGTTAAGCCAGGAACAGATTGTTCTGATCCTACACCACGCCACGCCATCCGACATAATGCGTCAGAGATGTACATTGTACACACTGTTCCCACGTCATCCGATACGACACTACGTTACATAATGAAATAATAATAGGAAATGAGACTAGTTTGAGTTCAGACACTATGGCGAGTAGTAGTTCCTCAGATGAGTGGGAAAAACTACAATGTGCAGCTTCAGCTTACTGTTATGAGAACTGAAATAAAGAAGAACATGTTGGGTACATCCAATAAATTTAGAACGTCACTTTCATGGAAAATATCACACGCTATTTAACCTTCTCGAAATGGGTGACAATAGTGACCGGTTCCACATGTATTTTCGAACGAACAAGGAGCAGCATTTATACAAACGATGCCACCTTCGCGTGCACACTGTTATACCTACACCTTACAACACAACGCGGTGCCACGCGACGTTATATCATATGATGAAAGTCAGGCAAGCGTGGATCCGTACCATGTCGAATGGCGTCGAGCCGCGTGGGATGTGTTTGCATCAGAACAGTGTACACACAATAATACATTAAAATCCACGATGTCAGATCCTTCTGACGTTGCGTCTGATGGCGTGGCATGGTGTAGCGTGGCGTGGTGTAGCATCAGAACAATGTGTTCCCGGCTTTAAACTGTCCCCATACCAAAAACTGCTTAACGCGGCTCAAGATCTTTTATCGTCAAAAATATATTTAAAGCTCAATTAGCGGTTTGCAAGAAAAATTCAAAATTTTAAGCTGCACTGTATATACTAAATTTGTAGATAAGAATATATCGCATGGAAAACACATTAATCAAAATATAAACGAATGAATATAATGATAACCGACGTCAGCTTTTACTACATTTTGTATAAAGCCAGCAACGACGAAACATATCTAATAAGATGCAAGCTATAAATTTTACGGCTAAAGATAAAAAGTTGGAATTAGAACAACTACCTATACCGAAAGTGACAAAACCTAACCAGGTGTTAATTAAAGTGGCAATCTCCGGAATATGTGGAACGGATCTTCACATCATAGAGGTAGGTGAAGGAAAAAAATATTTCACAATATACTGCTCAAGCGATAACCTTGATAAACTGTAAGAGATTGTCGTCAAAGTTATAACAAATTTATAAAATAATATCATGGAAAAGTAAAAATATGCATTAAGCAATGTAGGTAGGTACTTACTTTTTACACATTGCTATTGCAAAATATTAACAATCTAAAATATACGTAGGTACCACATATATTATGGATTTGGCTGGTTCCAATGAGTTTTGTTGGTTAATCCTTTCCTTCCCGACACGTTTTACTTTTTTGAAAAGAGCACTCGTCAACCTGGTGTTGGTTGACAGAAAAACGGAAATGCGTTCGGAATAAAAGTATAATAAAAATACGGGAAGACTCACAACCCATCTATTTAAATTTTTTGCAGTCAGAATAATTTCTTTTATAAAAATTAACAAAGTACCAAACTTTTTAATGGCGACCACGCTAACTATTATGAAAAACCCGGTCTTGGCTACTACGAGGGATACAAACAATACAATCATACCGATCATACTCACAAATACTGATTTACAGATAGAAATCGGGTGAACACTTCACACGATTTACATTTTTCACTTATTACAGCTACATGGAGTTTAAACATGGATTATCAGAAGAATTTTTATACCTCATGTCTCCCCAAGAGTTGAACTAAATAGTACATTATACACCAAGGTGGCAGTGCCGGATTAAGCAAGGGCGGGGCCCGTAGCAAATTCTTTCAAAGATCCCTTGATATGCTAAAGTAGTGAAAAAACAATTCAATACTTTTTATTTGCTATCTATAGGTATGAAATTTGGTGTTTTATTCACGCCAAGGAAATGGCGGCGGGTACCTACCAAGTGTCTGACGTTTCAGAGATGAGTGGGTTTGAATATGCGGGGCCCCCTTTCGCGCGGGGCCCGTAGCAATTGCTACTCTTGTTACGTGGTTAATCCGGCACAGCAAGGTGGTGAGGACTATTATTATTTACCGAGCGGAATAAGGTGCAAGCCTTATAAATGTCTTCACCACCATGGTGTTTATACAATTTTTTCCACTACTAGCCAAATTTAAGACAAAAATTTAAAATAATTCACAAACAAACCTCGAGAAGCGTTTTTACCTCGTCGTCTGACTGACAAGTGAAGTGTCCGTTTTCGATATATTATGAACGTACTCGTTATGTCATCAGTCATTTTTAGTTGAGCGCGAATTTTAAACTAATAGAATTTTATTCAAATAATTTTATTTTGATAGGTAATTCCAAGCAGCAAATATGTTAAAGACAATCTCCTGGGTATACAACAGTATGTTGCACAAGTTTTTGTTGAACTACTCTCCCTGAATGCTCAAAATATTTGAATTTGTCCATTATTGACCTAGGTTGATAATGGAAAACATTATTAACCACTAATAGAGAAATTTAGCTTCTCAGTTGGCTAGAGGATGCAATAATTGTCAACTTCACAGCTAGTAGTGGAAAAACTAATTAATAGAGGAGTTCAGTCTAAGAGGTCAGTGTGGCCAACAAAAAGTGGTTTTTCTGACAAGAATGACAGTTAATGTCTACCCCTTAAAACATAAGATTTTTGCATGTTTTTCATCATTGCGAACATCTATATTGCTTTATTAAAATAATGAATACACCCCCGAAGCGTAAATCTTGGAATTTAAAATGACTTTTTAGCTGAATACACAGCACATCGGTGGCCAAAAATTCCAGGAACTCTTGCCATGACACCATTTAATTTCTGTTATTTGTCACTGGTTATGTCAAATGTCAGTTATATTTATTTTTGTTGATATTCGTTTAATTGTGTATGTCCATTTTCGATTAGATTTTAGTAGCATTTCTAGTTAGTTGTATCTCTATTCTTCTAATCACTTTTTCCATTGACATCTGACATAACTAGTGACAGATAACAGAAATGAAATGGAGACATGTCAAGAGTTCCTGGAATTTTTGGCCACCGATGTGCTGTGTATTCAGCTAAAAAGTCATTTTAAATTCCAAGATTTACGCTTCGGGGGTGTATTCATTATTTTAATAAAGCAATATAGATGTTCTGAATGATAAAAAACATGCAAAAATCTTATGTTTTAAGGGGTAGACAGTAACTGTCATTCTTGTCAGAAAAACCACTTTTTGTTGGCCACACTGACCTTAGACTGAACTCCTCTATTGCCTATCGTTAGCGCCATGTTGGCGCTATTTTTGAGGCAAGTAGCTCAGGCGGTACCGATTTATTCCGAGGTCATTCAGAAAGGCACGATGATTTAAAATTCGTCATAATAACGAGTAGAGGTCGACTCAATCACATCATAAAACATATTCTTTAATATTCTTTAATAACTGTGACGTGACGGGACTGATGTGTTTGAATCGACCTTAAAGGTTCATTTATAGGAAATTCCTACATTTGGTTCATTGCTGTCTAACAAGAGTATCAGGATCTTTTGGCCTCCATACAGAGACGTATATAAGGGGGGGTTTTGGGGGCTCAAACCCTCGAAAATAAAATATACAATAAAGGTACAATAATTTTTTATTAGCATACTGCCGCAATATGAGTATTCATCGGGATGTGGCAATAGAAATAGATCCCTCAACAATTTTGAATAATTTAGCTGAAGAGGTTAAATTTACTTTTGTGAGATTGATTTTCTGTTTTAATAAAAGCTCCAATTTTCAATCATCTATCACTTTTTAAAATAGGTGCTCCCAAATTAATATACAGGTAACATCTCGGCTAGTATGGGAATGCGGCGAAGAACTTAGAAGACTGGCGAATCGGAACAGTGTAACACTGGTTGGGTCCCAGGTCACAAAGGAATCGCTGGCAATGAAAAAGCTGACGTACTTGCAAGAGCAGGATCGTCAACACTGATGAACGGACCCGAACCATCTGTGGGCATCCCCAGATGCTCCACTAGGTCCTGGTTAAAAGGGTGGGTAAAAGAACAATCCATAAAACTCTGGAAGAATACGCCCAGACAAACACATGGGAAGGAATTTATAAAAGAACTATCAGAAAAGTAGCAAAAGAACTGCTCTCAATGAGCAGGAACAAACTACTCACCATAACGGGGCTTCTTACGGGACACTTTCCCACAAAGGAGTACCTGAACAAAATAGGGCTGTATAACGGAGACCTCACATGAAGGAGATGCAAAAAGGACACTGAAACAGCTGTGCACATATTATGCAACTGTGAGACGCTGGACCACAGGAGGCAAAAACTAAATGGAAGACCCCAAATGACTCCAGAAGACTTCTACAACCAACCAGTAAAGAACCTGTATGAGCTAATACAGGGAACGGATTGGCTGAATAGGCTGTAGTCAGAATGTTAGGAGAATCTACAATAAGCTTAAGAGGCTGAGGTGGTGCCGGCGAGGGGACGGCTCCTTCAAAAAAAATATACATGGTTATAACCATTTCAGCAGAATTGGGCAAAACGAAAAACGATGTTTAAAAATACTTTCAGATGTAGCCAAGTCAAACAAATTATTAAAAAAAACTTAACATTATTTCTTAAACTTGAAAAATTGCTTTAGGTCGTGGCACTCGATTTTTTTTTGCCTTAGCCTATCAGATGAAAAAAACCAAAACCCTCCCCATGTAAAAGCTATAGCTACGTGACTGCCTCCATACCTTGTTTCGATATTCATTTGCAAACACGTGTAGATTCCTGCCTGGATTATGGATGCAATCTTCCTCAACGATGCGTGAATCCGATTATTATATTCCCTCCCCCTTCTTGAATAACTTGATGTGCATTACAATCCATTCATCCCTCCCATCCAATACTTTCTAAGATGAAATGCGAAGAGATATTTTTGGTAGGGGGTATTACGGGATGAGTTTTTTTGGCAGGATATTTTTGAACAGGATATTTAGTCCTAAACCCATTGGAATGAATATGGGTGTTGGTTCCTTAGTGCCAATTCCCATTGCTATGTATGCAGCTATGTTTTAGTCAACGATGGAAAATTTAAGCAAAACAAAACAGCTGAATTGTGTAAATTTTATATCATTTTTTCCAGGGAGAATTTCCATGTAATCAAAAGGAAAAATTTACTTTGGGACATGAGTTTGCTGGAACCGTTGTAGACGTCGGAAGTGACGTTAAAATCTTTAAAAAGGGCGATAAAGTTGCTGTAGATCCAAACAGGTGAGATTTGAAAGCAAATGTTCTTGGAAATGTTAGAGCCGCTGTAATATTTTTCGGTCTGAAAATCGATATATAATAATTTAATGAGGAATAGGGAAATCTATAAAATATCTGACATTAATGTAATAAGTGTTGCCTACGTACATAGGTACACGAAACTGGAATCTGGAAACTGCTAAGTACAAACAATGGCAATTAATTTTATATTGGTGTAATTGTGTGTATTTTGAGCAGAAAGTCCTTTAGTAGTCTCGACAGATTGCCACGTTCCGCTGACGCGTCGCGCGGCAACTTTCTGTCTCGACTGCCAAAGTACTACTTTTTGCTCTTGATACACAAATAGCCATTATTTAGTATAAAAAACACTCTTCAATTTTCAGTGGGTGTTCATTCTGTTACCATTGCCACTCCGGTAATCCACACTTTTGCAGTGAGGGAGGCATCAACAGTACTATAGGAATTTATAAAAATGGAGGTTGGGCTAACTATGCCTTAGCCCCTGTCGATCAGGTGCATAAAGTACCAGAATATATTACTCTAGAACAAGGTAAGACGTAAATTTGTTATCAATTGATAAAATATATAATTTGACTGTTAATTTATTTGTACTTCCAGCTGCTTTATTGGAACCACTATCATGTTTAGCTCATGGATGGGATATCATCAGTCCTGTAATTGTAGGACAAAAAATTCTGATTACTGGCGCTGGTATTATTGGTAATCTCTGGGTATGCAATCTACACTTGCAAGGGCATCGGAATGTTACGGTTTCGGAACCGAATAAAACAAGATTGGAAATGTTGAAAAAGTTGAGTACGTAAAATTTTAATCGCAAAAATAATTAATATAGGTTGTTCGCCATTGCAATTCCGAACTAGTTCAGGGACTATATTCTCATGCGCAGTTTTAAAAGTGGTGGATTATCGATTCGGAATTAGTTCTAGCTGCGGAATTTGGGTTTTGGTAAGAACTGTAACTTCGGTTAGGCAAACATTAAACTATAACCTAACATTATATTTTTTCATCGTTCTGTTCCGTTCATTTTTAATGATGTCAGCAGGTCGTCCATATTGTGTTCGAGGGCACACACAGTTAGAGTTTAATTAACAATGGGTAAATGTGGAATGCGGGAAGAAAAAAATAATCATCATGTGGGCACATTTTAGTAGGTACATCTATAAGTAATTGGTGACTACCATACTCAACTCATACTGCGCAGATGGTACCGAGACTGGATTTTGTGTATATTATCTCTGGACTGGATCACAAACGATAACAAGTTTGGTTGGAGCGACGAACGGCCATCCATCAAATTGTTCTGTTTGGGTTTAAGCACACATGAGCCTGACTCTGAGCCTGTCAGTGTTATGTTTTCTATGAGCCTGACCACACATCAGTGTATGATTTCACATGTGGCTGGACTAAACCATTATCATTCTTAATCGCTTCGGAACCGGTTCGGAACATAATTAATTTATTAAAAAATTCCAGAACTGGACATACGAAGTATCATTTTCAGTATCTGTTGGAATCAGTTCAGAACTGAAGAACGTGTTACTGAAATCGAAACTCAGCTATAATTGAAAATGTAAATCAACCATAGAGATACTACAGATAGAGGTAACAGGCCATAGGACGCTGTGTGAGTGGGAATGTCCGCCTGAACTTCGGTGAGAGAGAAAGAGACAGACGATCACAGGTTTTCTATCTCTATGAAAATAACACATAATAAATTGATCCTTTTTTCTCTTTTTCTTTTGGGAATCAAACCACAATAATGTTTTTTATTTTTTATTTCGACGTTTCGGTAGCGTTCCAGCTACCGTTGTCAAGATTAACTAGTAATAAAATTAATAAAATAATTTTATTACTAGTTAATTTTGACAACGGTAGCTGGAACGCTACCGAATCGTCGAAATAAAAAATAAAAAACATTATTGAGGTTTGATTCCCAAAAGAATAAGAGAAAAAAGAATAAGTAATACCACAAGGAACTTACAGAAGATATAATAAATTGAATGTATTCTATAATGACTTTCACAATAATTATGAATATTCAGATACAGGATACACCCTCCTTACCCCAGATCAACTGAAGAAGAATCAAGAAGCAAATCCAGAGTATTTGTTTGACATAGTTATAGACTGCAGTGGATTTGGACCAGCCATTGAACACGCCATTTCTCTATTAAATACAGGAGGAAAACTTTGCATATTCGGTGTCGCATCACCACATGTAGATATTAAGTAAGTGTTTGTGTGAATTTTTATTAAGCACCTTCTAAACGGGAAATATTTTTAGTACAATAGGTTGGCTGCAATATTGGCAACTATAGCAC
Organism: Galerucella tenella; assembly: GCA_910591685.1. Classification (NCBI taxonomy): domain Eukaryota; kingdom Metazoa; phylum Arthropoda; class Insecta; order Coleoptera; family Chrysomelidae; genus Galerucella; species Galerucella tenella. Next base: position 50,311 of record CAJUYH010002253.1, on the reverse strand, counting down.
AGCCAGCATGACAACATTTCAATTGTAGCGTATGGCTCTGACGTATCTCAGCAATATTGTTTCCAACATTAATGAAAATAATTTGTTTCGTATAGAAGGGCTACACAATCGTGTAAGAATGGCTGATGAAATCATTCGCGTCGAAGCGACTTTTATATTGTTTTAAACACAAAGTTAAAGAAAAAGAAGAGTAGATTGTGGATTCGACCTTTGGCGTGATACTTTAGATTACATAAATCTAGAAATAAGTCTTGATAACAAGCTAAAACTACCATTGCACTAAATTACCGCCAGCACTACCTACCGGTTTTCTTCTTTTCCACCTCATTCTCTGCATAAGTTCTCAAGTTTCTGAATTTTTTGTAGGCCTCATCACTTGATATACCAAATGCTTCGGCGATAACTGCCCATCCACATTTTTTAGCATTTCTGTCTTTTTAAATTCCGGTTTCCACATCCTATAACTCAGAATGTAAATGTATTTCATTAATAAACTCAATAATCTTTTCATTCGACCAAGTATTAGTCATTTTATATACTATAACCTCCACAACTTTCATAACAACAACAACAAACGAACACCAAAACAAAGTAAGGTTTCACATACTAATCTACATTTTTCTTGCTCCACTATTTTTAGCATTTTTAGGTGTCCATTCCGGTGACAAAGTCCCATTGGACACCTGCCAAAGCTCTTGGTGCAGTTTTACTCATTTTATTCCCATCTTAATGCGAGACCTAAATTTCTCAAACATTTTTAAAGAAAAAGCATTTTTGGTACGAACCCTGTATATTAATCCGATGCATTTATTCTAGGATTAAGCCGTTTGATATCTACTTCAAGGAATTGAAAATATTTGGTGTTCAGATCAACCCGTTTAGCTTCCCCAAATCACTTGGACTAGTTGAAGCCATGGGGGATAGGTAAAAAATATATTAAAAGCTATTACATATTATTGAATAATTAAACAACAATTTTGTAGATACTTGAACTATGAACATTTGGGAATAAAAACATTTTCCCTAACCGATTACAAAGATGCCATTGGATTGTTGAAGAAGGGCACTATCGCAAAAGCTGTATTTAAAATGTAAATCTGAATAGGTAGCATCAGATAATTTAAAGAAACATTTTGTGGAATTTTTGAATAAACATATTTTATTTTAAGACTTTTTAATTTATAAATCCACTTATCATCCTAAATATAAATGGTCTTTAGACTTCAGCCCTCAAGTTTGTTTATTGTCAATAAAACAGCAGACTTCACGAAGATATCAATATAGATAAATTTGTCATCGGATCTTTTAAAAAGTGAAGAGAGTTGGTGGCAAAACACAGAAGTTGACAAGAATCAGTTTTGTACACGAGGGAATCTCTGTTATCTGGATATTAAATACCAGTGGCGTTACTAATTTGGAAAAAAAGTAAAAGTACGTGAAAAGTGAATCAATTGAAAAATAAAATAGAAGAGTCTGTTACTTGATGAAGTCCAAAATGGTGTGGGAAAGCCTAGGCAAACTCAGTGAACTAGAGAAGAGCACACTGGAATAGAACGAAAAGAAATAGCAGATGAACTAGCAAAGAAGGGGACTGCAACACCCTTTTGGGGGCCGGAATCTATTTGTGGTATCAGCTCCAATGTAATATGGGAAAAAAATAGGCAAAGTCAAAAAAAGAGTAGATCTCTGACCATTAGAAAGTTCTAGTAGGGCTTAGACAATCAGATTCTTCTGGGTGACTACAAAACAACAGTTCAGATCAAACGAATGCTTAAGCCAAAGTAAAACTGGGATCCTAACGGGACATTGCGAATTTACAGCAATTCAGAATCTTAGAGCAAAGCACCAAGGAGATTACTGGATAGAAGAGGAGCATTTACCTAAGTTAAAGCTTGCAGATATCGTTAAATTCCACCGGAAAATAGAACTAAAAAGAGCTACTAATCTCGGATACTTTCCCCAGGAACTAAGTAGAAGTAAAAGGGGGCGCAATAAGTATTTTAGGTCTCAGTGAATATACCGTCATCCGTCAATATACCTACATACATTTATACATTTACTTGATGTTCATACATTATATAACTATAATACCTACGCCAATATATTTAAGCAGAGTTTTTCTAAGTTTGATTATAGCTTTTTATAGAGCTTGTATATTTTGTTGGGCTTTATTGTTAGTCATGAGTCATATTTGTATTATTTTCATACACAGTATACCTCCCAAAGTTACGTTCCTGTACACAATAGAAGCCCCACCTAGGAAAATGCAAGCTCAGCATTCTAAATAGCATAAATAGGAGAGAACACCTTTGTTTGTGGCAATTAAGATTCAAAATTGGCAATTGGCATTAGTTTTATTCATTATTTCATAAACGTAGTATTTTTAATCATTATAATTTATTTCTCAACATTTACTCAGTTTATTATACAGTGTATTTAAAAAGTAAATAAAATTTTTAAAAATAGTTTTTAAGTGTTACGAAAGTTAACTGGCGCAGTCATAGTAGGATTGTTACCAAAATTGTACGAACTTTTTCGCATCTTCGAATATCGTGCAGTGTCCGTTTCAACGGTTAATTGGTGCAGACCTTTACAAGTACGACAAGAATTTAATCGACCAGGGGATCGGAACAAGCATCGTCCACAACCCTATTGGTGAGGCCCAAGGAACAGCATCGTCCGAAGACCATAGTTAAGAAGAATGAAACTAACAATTTTTATGTAAGTGCATCCTTATACCATTTTTAATTTTTAATATTGTTATATTTCTGATTTTTAAACTGGATCAAATAATTGAAGAATTAATCAATAACATAGATAATTTAGCAGTAAACGAAATGGCTCAACCAAATTTTCAATTAATCAAATACCAAGCAGACAATATTTCGCCCTTTGACGGAAATCCTAAACAAATTAATCGTTTTATTAGATCATGTGAGCATTTCTTAAGTAACCATCAAGATAGAAATAATGCCAATGCCCCTATAAATATTTGTTTATTTGATACTATTTTAAGTAAATTAGTTGGAAGAGCAGCTGATTTAATTGCTTCGCGAACAGAACTAGATACTTGGTTAAAAATAAAAGATTCTTTATTAGTAACATTTTCTGATCAAAGATCTATAGATTGCATAGTTCAAGATATAATTTCATTGAAACCAGAAAGAAATGAATGTATACAAAATTTTGGTTTGAAGATTCAAGACGCTAGAAGTATTTTGTGCTCTAAAATAAATATGTTGAATGAACCAAATGAATTGAAGCTACTTAAAATACAACAATACGAAGATTTGTGTCTCAAAACTTTTATAAATGGTTTAAATTATCATATGCAGTTAGTTGTGAGATTGAAGAACCCAAATTCTATAGAACAAGCTATGGGATTTGTTACAGAAGAAGAAAATTTCCTCAATTATAAAACTCGTAATAATAATTTCAATAATTCAAGACAAATAAATTATAATATTCAATCCAGACCAAGACATACTAATGTTAATAATCAATCATTTTCTTATCAAAACTACTTAAATCAACGACCTAATTTTAATAATCAAAATTTCACAAACCAACGACAAAACTTCAATAATCAAAATTTCTCAAACCAACGACAAAACTTTAATAATCAAAATTTCTCAAACCAACGACAAAACTTTACTAATCAAAATTTCCCTATTCAGCGATCAAATTTTAATAATCAAAATTTCTCAAATCAAAGACCAAATTTTAATAACTTCAGACCAAATAATAATAATTTTAATCCCAATTATCGACCACAATTTCAAAATAACTCCAATCAAAACCAAAACACACAAAATAGAAATTATCAAGTGACCAGACCAGAACCAATGGACACTTCCTCTAGCAATACACGTAGAACTAATAACAGACCTAATTATTTTAAAAATACCATACGATAAAATCCAAATTTTCGTTCTGAAGAACTTTTTACTCAAAACGTAGAATTTGAAGACAATGACAATAACAGTTGTACTGTCATTCACAAAGAAAATACAGAAAACAACGATCAAAATTTTTATCAAATAGCCTCGACGTCCAACCACAAACGGTAAGTGTTAATGCTATATACTCCAATTTACCAAAAATATTTATTCCAGAAATTAACGCCACTTTCTTAGTTGATACTGGCTCCGGTCAAAGTTTTCTCAAACCCGAATTAGCTCATAAAATTTATTCAAACTATATAAAGAAGGAGAAATTCTCTGTACGATCTGCTCATGCTACCTCTTTTCATGAAGAAACAATGACTATTCCTATTTTCCCTACATTTCAAATTGAAAATTCCCATAAATTCTATTTATTTGATTTCTCCCCGAATTTCGACGGATTGTTGGGTTACGATTTTTTAAAACATATTAAAGCAAGCATAAACTTCGAGAAATTTATTCTTCAAACCCCATATGTCGAACTACAGTTATATAATGCTTCACAAAAACCAAAAATGCACACAAATTCTAACGAAATACTAATTCCTCCAAGAACCTCCTTAAAAGTAAAGATACCCGTAGACGAACCTTCTGGTATGGGAATATTAAATTATACAAATTTCGGTAAAGCTGAAATGACCGAATGTTTAGTAGATATAACAGATTCGTATGCCTTATCAATAATAACTAATCCTAGTGAAAATCCAGTAAAAATCACTTTCACTGACCCTTTTCATATAGAATTAATAAACGAAGACCTAACCAAATTGACCTTAATTGTATTGAAAAAATGGACATAGATGATAATGAATTAGATGAGTTACAAAAAGAAAATCTGAATAAGTTAAGATTAAGTCATTGTAATGAAGAAGAATATGAAGCTATTTATAAATTATGCCATGAATATAGAGATATATTTTATGTAGACGGTATCCCCCTAACATTCACGAATCAAATTAAACATAAAATAAACTTAACTGATGAAACTCCTGTATATACTCGAAATTATCGATATCCGGAAATCTATAAAAAAGAAGTACAAAGTCAAATAGATACTATGTTGAAAAATGGTATAATACGCGAATCAAATTCACCTTTTAATTCACCTTTGTGGATAATAGGATACAAGATTTTGGTCAGATATATGTCAGAGAGTTTTTGACAAGATAATTTAGAGAGTTGTCACTTATTTTGTACTTTTCTATTTAATATATATCTTTTTCTTAATTAACGTGTTGAATAATTATATTCTACAGTAGTTAACAGTTGGCGACGAGGATCATGGAACCAGAACTATTACATAGAATGCTGGAGCAGCAGATGAAAATTTTGGAAATGTTGGCCGCAAACTCATCTAGCTCAGGTGCAAATCGTGATTCGGACACAAACAACACCGAATTACTTATTGAATCGTTGGGAAGAAATCTTACTGAATTCGTACCGGACCCCGATAACATCATTACATTCGAATCTTGGTACAACAGATACGAAGACTTATTCCTCAAAGATGCTTCAAGACTAGATGATGCAGCTAAGGTCAGACTCATTATTAGAAAATTGAATATACAAGCACACGAAAGGTACACAAATTTTATTCTTCCAAAACATCCACGAGATAACAATTTTGAAACTACCATAAAAATTTTGAAAAGAATTTTTGGAAAACCAGTATCTATTTTTAGCATGCGCTATAAATGCTTACAGACGGAGAAAAATATCAACGATGATTTTCTGACTTACGCAGGTTACGTAAACAAGCATTGCGAAGCTTTTGATTTGAAAAGACTGAGCGAGAATCAGTTTAAATGCCTCATATTCATAATAGGTTTAAAATCATCAAGTTATTCCGATATCACTGCAAGGTTACTGTCTAAAATTAACGAAGAAAAAGATGACTTATCTTTACAAACACTAGTGGATGAATGTCAAAGAATACTCAATCTCAAAAGTGATACAGCTCTCGTTGAAAACAAAAACAATCCAACGATTCACAAGATTTCAGATAAAAAGCATAAGGATCAAGAGAAGCCAAGAACACCTTGTTGGCAATGCGGAGGCATGCATTTCAAGAAATTTTGCCAATATTCGCAACACACATGCAAGGTATGTTCCAAAATTGGACACAGAGAAGGTTACTGTTCATGTTTTGAAAAGAAATCAATAAAAACCAGAGAATCTACAGACAATGAAAGTACGACATCCACTAAGAACAAAAAGAAAAACAAGTTTCAAAAGAAGCAGTTAAAGACAATTTCCGTAAACCAAATCAATACTCCTCGTAAGTACATAACAGTATCTGTGAATGGTCAACAAGTATCTCTTCAATTTGACACTGCCTCGGACATTACTATCATAGATACCGAAATATGGAAAAAAATTGGAGAACCGATTATTTCAAATACGTCGAATGTTGCATTTAACGCTTGTGGAAAAACAGTAGATCTCATGGGTGAAATTGAATGCCAAGTCCGGATGGATGAAGATTCGATTATTGAAACTGCAAATTGCTACGTCACTTCAATCAGAAATTTAAATATACTTGGCTTGGATTGGATATATCAATTTGTTAGACGAAGTACCCATTAACAAACTTTGTTCAAAAATTGAAACTTTTGTAACAATAGAAAAACTTAAAAGTGATTTTAATGAAGTTTTTAAAGAAGGACTGGGTCATTGCACAAAACATAAAGTTAAACTCTACCTTAAGCCAGACTCTAAGCCAGTGTTTCGTCCAAAGCGTCCTGTAGCATTCAACCTCAGACAAGCAGTTGAGGAGGAGTTATGCCGATTGGAAGAACAAGGAGCAATCACACCTACCGATTTTTCTAATTGGGCCGCACCAATTGTTGTAGTTAAGAAGCCTACGGGAAAACTACGAATATGCGCCGACTACTCTACTGGTCTAAACGAATCTCTAGAATCACACTGTTATCCGTTACCTGTTCCTGAAGATATATTTTCTAAAATAGCACACGGTATAATCTTCAGTAACTTAGATTTATCTGATGCCTACCTTCAAGTGGAAGTAGACGATGAATCCAAGAAACTTTTAACTATAACTACTCACAAGGGGTTGTATAATTTTAATCGCCTGTCATTTGGAGTCAAAACAGCACCTGGAGCATTCCAACAACTCATGGATACAATGCTCGCCGGCATGGATATGGTTGTTGCATATCTTGATGACATTATCATATCAGGAAGAACAATTGAGGAACACAATGCAAATCTCTATTCTGTACTTGAACGAATTCAAGATTATGGTTTTAGACTCAAATCTGACAAATGCAAGATTTCTATGCAACAAATCAAATATTTAGGTAACATTTTAAGCAAAGAAGGAATAAAACCAGATAGTTCGCGCATCGAAGTAATTCAGAAAATGCAACCACCTTCTGATATTACAACTCTTAGATCATTCTTGGGAGCAGTAAATTATTACGGCAAATTTGTCAAAAATCTGAAGAATTTGCGATGTCCCTTAGATAATATGTTAAAGAAGAACATAAATTTCCATTGGACAGCTGAATGCCAAAAATCCTTTGACAACATTAAGAAAACTCTTTCTTCAGACTTACTATTGACGCACTACAAACCAGATTTACCAATCATTGTAGCTGCCGACTCAAGTTCCTATGGTCTTGGTGCATGTATTCTTCATAAATTTCCTGATGGCTCTGAAAAAGCTATTTACCATGCTTCTCGTTCACTCACTTCAGCAGAACAAGCATACAGTCAAATTGAGAAGGAGGCGCTAGCGTTAGTATTCGCTGTTACCAAGTTTCATAAATTTATTTTTGGTAGAAGGTTCACATTGCAAACCGATCATAAACCACTCTTGGCTATTTTTGGATCAAGAAAAGGTTTACCTGTTTACACAGCAAATCGTATTCAAAGATGGGGTTTATTGCTCTTATCCTACGATTTTGAGATTCAGTACACATCAACTACAGCTTTTGGTCACGCTGATTTCCTGTCAAGATTAATGGACCGAAAATCTAAACCAGATGAAGAGTTTGTTATAGCAGCAGTACACTTAGAAACCAGCGTAAAACAAATTTTAAACGATGCTTTAGAACATTTACCAGTCACAGCCAAAATGGTAGCTTCGGAATCTTCAAAAGATGTCAACTTAAAACAAGTTTTACACTACGTGTCTAATAACTGGCCTGATAAGGTATCAGATTTACAGCTTCAACAATTCTCAAATCGAAAGAATTCACTTTCTATAGTTGAAGACTGTATATTTTTTGGTCATCGCATAGTCATTCCAAGAAAATACCAGGCTAGAATTCTCAAACAACTACACAAAGGACATCCAGGTAAAGAAAGAATGAAGGCACTAGCAAGAAATTACGTATACTGGCCTGGAATAGATAAAGATATCGAAGAATATGTACACAAATGCGTAAATTGCTTACAAGCTTCGAAATTCCCGACCAAAATGGTGCTTGCATCCTGGCCTATTCCGGAAATGCCTTGGGAAAGAATTCATATAGACTTCGCAGGACCTATTGAAGGACAAAACTTTTTAATAGTTGTAGACGCTTTTACTAAATGGCCTGAAGTTATCAAAATGAATTCCATCACGTCATATTCTACAATTAAAGAATTGAATTCTTTATTTGCTACTTTTGGCATACCAAAAACTGTAGTGTCTGATAATGGAACGCAATTCACCAGCAGTACATTCAGTGAGTTTTGTCAAAATAATGGAATCGAACATATACGATCTCCTCCATACCATCCACAATCTAATGGCCAAGCAGAACGTTATGTTGATTCATTCAAAAGAGCACTGAAGAAAATGCGAGGACAGACTACAGAAGAAATTATTACCACATTTTTACAAACATACCGGACTACCCCAAGCAGAAACGTCCCTGGAGGAAATTCTCCATTCGAAAAGATGTTTGGTAGGAAACCAAGAATTTTATTAGACCTACTACTTCCATCGGACAATCATAGAGGAATTAGAACAAACACAAAAATGGAAGAACAATTTAACCAAAAAAACG
>CAJUYH010002253.1:0-41249 GCA_910591685.1 Galerucella tenella | reverse complement strand
CAATTTGACACTGCCTCGGACATTACTATCATAGATACCGAAATATGGAAAAAAATTGGAGAACCGATTATTTCAAATACGTCGAATGTTGCATTTAACGCTTGTGGAAAAACAGTAGATCTCATGGGTGAAATTGAATGCCAAGTCCGGATGGATGAAGATTCGATTATTGAAACTGCAAATTGCTACGTCACTTCAATCAGAAATTTAAATATACTTGGCTTGGATTGGATATATCAATTTGTTAGACGAAGTACCCATTAACAAACTTTGTTCAAAAATTGAAACTTTTGTAACAATAGAAAAACTTAAAAGTGATTTTAATTAAGTTTTTAAAGAAGGACTGGGTCATTGCACAAAACATAAAGTTAAACTCTACCTTAAGCCAGACTCTAAGCCAGTGTTTCGTCCAAAGCGTCCTGTAGCATTCAACCTCAGACAAGCAGTTGAGGAGGAGTTATGCCGATTGGAAGAACAAGGAGCAATCACACCTACCGATTTTTCTAATTGGGCCGCACCAATTGTTGTAGTTAAGAAGCCTACGGGAAAACTACGAATATGCGCCGACTACTCTACTGGTCTAAACGAATCTCTAGAATCACACTGTTATCCGTTACCTGTTCCTGAAGATATATTTTCTAAAATAGCACACGGTATAATCTTCAGTAACTTAGATTTATCTGATGCCTACCTTCAAGTGGAAGTAGACGATGAATCCAAGAAACTTTTAACTATAACTACTCACAAGGGGTTGTATAATTTTAATCGCCTGTCATTTGGAGTCAAAACAGCACCTGGAGCATTCCAACAACTCATGGATACAATGCTCGCCGGCATGGATATGGTTGTTGCATATCTTGATGACATTATCATATCAGGAAGAACAATTGAGGAACACAATGCAAATCTCTATTCTGTACTTGAACGAATTCAAGATTATGTTTTTAGACTCAAATCTGACAAATGCAAGATTTCTATGCAACAAATCAAATATTTAGGTAACATTTTAAGCAAAGAAGGAATAAAACCAGATAGTTCGCGCATCGAAGTAATTCAGAAAATGCAACCACCTTCTGATATTACAACTCTTAGATCATTCTTGGGAGCAGTAAATTATTACGGCAAATTTGTCAAAAATCTGAAGAATTTGCGATGTCCCTTAGATAATATGTTAAAGAAGAACATAAATTTCCATTGGACAGCTGAATGCCAAAAATCCTTTGACAACATTAAGAAAACTCTTTCTTCAGACTTACTATTGACGCCCTACAAACCAGATTTACCAATCATTGTAGCTGCCGACTCAAGTTCCTATGGTCTTGGTGCATGTATTCTTCATAAATTTCCTGATGGCTCTGAAAAAGCTATTTACCATGCTTCTCGTTCACTCACTTCAGCAGAACAAGCATACAGTCAAATTGAGAAGGAGGCGCTAGCGTTAGTATTCGCTGTTACCAAGTTTCATAAATTTATTTTTGGTAGAAGGTTCACATTGCAAACCGATCATAAACCACTCTTGGCTATTTTTGGATCAAGAAAAGGTTTACCTGTTTACACAGCAAATCGTATTCAAAGATGGGGTTTATTGCTCTTATCCTACGATTTTGAGATTCAGTACACATCAACTACAGCTTTTGGTCACGCAGATTTCCTGTCAAGATTAATGGACCGAAAATCTAAACCAGATGAAGAGTTTGTTATAGCAGCAGTACACTTAGAAACCAGCGTAAAACAAATTTTAAACGATGCTTTAGAACATTTACCAGTCACAGCCAAAATGGTAGCTTCGGAATCTTCAAAAGATGTCAACTTAAAACAAGTTTTACACTACGTGTCTAATAACTGGCCTGATAAGGTATCAGATTTACAGCTTCAACAATTCTCAAATCGAAAGAATTCACTTTCTATAGTTGAAGACTGTATATTTTTTGGTCATCGCATAGTCATTCCAAGAAAATACCAGGCTAGAATTCTCAAACAACTACACAAAGGACATCCAGGTAAAGAAAGAATGAAGGCACTAGCAAGAAATTACGTATACTGGCCTGGCCAAAATGGTGCTTGCATCCTGGCCTATTCCGGAAATGCCTTGGGAAAGAATTCATATAGACTTCGCAGGACCTGTTGAAGGACAAAACTTTTTAATAGTTGTAGACGCTTTTACTAAATGGCCTGAAGTTATCAAAATGAATTCCATCACGTCATATTCTACAATTAAAGAATTGAATTCTTTATTTGCTACTTTTGGCATACCAAAAACTGTAGTGTCTGATAATGGAACGCAATTCACCAGCAGTACATTCAGTGAGTTTTGTCAAAATAATGGAATCGAACATATACGATCTCCTCCATACCATCCACAATCTAATGGCCAAGCAGAACGTTATGTTGATTCATTCAAAAGAGCACTGAAGAAAATGCGAGGACAGACTACAGAAGAAATTATTACCACATTTTTACAAACATACCGGACTACCCCAAGCAGAAACGTCCCTGGAGGAAATTCTCCATTCGAAAAGATGTTTGGTAGGAAACCAAGAATTTTATTAGACCTACTACTTCCATCGGACAATCATAGAGGAATTAGAACAAACACAAAAATGGAAGAACAATTTAACCAAAAAAAACGGTGCGAGAATTCGACGTTTTCAACCAGGAGAAGCAGTCTATGTAAAAATGAGCCGCTCACATGATTGGATAGAAGGAAAGGTAATCGAAAACATTGGCAAAGTAATGTACAATGTATTACTTAGTCAACCTCACAAGTTAATTAGAGTTCATACCAATCAATTGAAATCAAGAAACGACGTCAATAAAGAAGAGGAAAACAGACTTGAAACAAATTTACCACTTCATATACTGCTAGATACGTTCAGTCTCATTCACTCTTTCGAACCTAATGGTTCTGTACCACCTGAAGATGACATTGGTTCACGTCCAGATCTATCTGATGAAATGCATTCTCTTCAAGGTGGAAGTCATCCAAATTCCAGTAGACCTACTCGTAGTAGAAAAATGCCTCAAAGACTTGCAGATTACGATCTTACCTAGGAAAATAGAATAACCTTAAAAGGGGAAGATGTTGTAGACTACTACTACCTAGGATACAAGATTTTGGTCAGATATATGTCAGAGAGTTTTTGACAAGATAATTTAGAGAGTTGTCACTTATTTTGTACTTTTCTATTTAATATATATCTTTTTCTTAATTAACGTGTTGAATAATTATATTCTACAGTAGTTAACAGTTTAGATGCAAGTAAAAAGAAAAAATACAGAATTGTCATTGATTACCGCAAATTAAATGAAAGAACAATAGATGATAAATTTCCATTACCCTTAATAGATCAAATTTTAGATAGTTTAGGTAGAGCGTGCTATTTTACCACTTTAGATTTAGCAAATGGATACCACCAAATAGAAATGGATCCACTAGATGTTCCTAAAACAGCATTTTCAACGGAAATGGGACATTTTGAGTTCCTTCGTATGAGTTTTGGACTTAAAAATGCACCGGCGACTTTTCAGAGAGTAATGAATAATGTTTTACGCGGCTTTCAAAATGAAATTTGCTATGTATATCTTGACGATATAATTGTTTTCTCGTCTTCGCTACAAGAGCATATCGAAAGACTTAGAAAAATATTTGAACGATTACGTCAATCTAATTTAAAAATACAACTTGATAAGTCAGAATTTTTACACACCGAAGTAGCTTACTTAGGCCACGTTATAACTAAAGACGGAGTTTTGCCAAATCCAGACAAAATTCAAGCGGTAAAGAATTTTCCTTTACCCATAAATCAAAAACAAATAAAATCCTTCCTTGGCTTAGCAGGATACTATAGGAGATTTATTAACAATTTTGCGAAAATTGCGAAACCTTTAACTAATTGTTTGAAAAAGAATTCCAAAGTTATTCATTCACCAGAATTTTTGAAATCATTTAACCACCTCAAAGAATTATTAATTAACGCCCCGATTTTAAAATACCCAGATTTTTCCAAACCATTTTTATTAACCACTGACGCATCCAATGTAGCTCTAGGTGCAGTACTTTCCCAAGGTACACCTCCTAAATGACCACCCTGTTGCTTATGCATCCCGTACATTGAATGAAACAGAACAAAAATATTCTACCATTGAAAAAGAATTACTAGCAATTGTTTGGGCATGTAAAATATATAGACCATATATACCTTTACGGACGTAAATTTGAAATTCAAACAGATCATAGACCTCTTGTTTGGTTATTCAATTTAAAAGAACCTAATTCAAAATTATTAAGATGGCGGTTAAAATTGGAAGATTTTGACTATACAATACGTTATAAGCCCGGAAAAACTAATATTGCAGACCCCCTTAGTAGAATTACTATCAATGCCTTTGACACAGAATCTAATATAAATAACCCAGGTAATATAGATTTTGACATTGAAGAATTTTTTGCAGACTTAAACGAAATTCAGGATTTACAAAATACCGGTCAAGCAAATGATAACGAAAATGATAACAATAATGATTTCAATGAACCTCAAACAAGTGGAATATCAAATACAGCGAATCCTAATCTGGAAAATGATAATAATTCTGAAACTGATACGGCTCATAGTGCAGAATCATCACCAGAACAAAGTTTTGCTTTGTTAGATGAAATTATCAACAATAAAGCCTATCAAGTCATAGTAAAGAAAGCTCCTTATAATTCTTATCTTAAACGCGACATAGAAGTATTTGATGGCAATACAATAATAAAAGCTATTATTCCAGATGATAAAGACGCTATTATACAGTTTTTAAAAGAAAACGCTGGTAAAAACACTTTGTATATTTATTTCTTATCACCTGAATTGAGAAAAACTTTCCAAGAAGTATGGAGTAAACATTTCACGAGATTAAAAATAGTAGAGTGTACTAAATTAGTTAACAATGTGTTACCAGAAGAACGTGAACAATTAATTAAATATAAGCATGAAGGAAAAACAAATCATAGAGGTATTGACGAGACATTGAAAGCATTAAAATTAAATTATTATTGGAAATTAATGAAAAAAGATATTAGTAAATATATTAATAATTGTGTAATTTGTCGGAGAACAAAATATAATAGGAATCCTCCCAATGAACCTCTAGTGCTCACTAACACCCCCTCTAGACCATTCGAAATATTACATATTGATACGTTTAAAATAGGAAATAATAGATTTTTGACAATTATAGATAAATTTTCAAAATTTGGACAAGCGTTATCTTATTTTGGAACATCTATATCGGCTTGTCAACAATTAGTACATTTTTTCACATTTTTCGGAATTCCTAAGCAAATCATAGCTGACTGTGGAGGAGAATTCAACAATGACGTTGTTAAAGAACTATTAAAAACTCACAAAATTGAAATACATTTCACGACACCCTACCATCATGAATCAAACTCCCCTGTGGAAAGATTCCACTCCACTCTAACTGAACATATAAGACTTTTGAAAGAACAAGACAAAAACTCAGACTTAGTTACAATAATGCCTTATGCAGTTATAGCATATAATAATACAATTCATTCATCAACAGGTTTTACACCTTTTGAATTAATATTAGGACACGCAGATAGTAGAGACGCAATGTCCTTAATACCAACTCAAGCTTACACTCAATATGTGAATGCCCATAAAAATAATACACAAGCCTTATATCAATCTATTCAAGAAAAGTCCCTAAAACAAAAACAGAAAATTATCAGTAGACAAAATAAAAATCGAACTTCAAAAAACCCGCAGTTAGGTGCTCAAGTATACAGAAAAATTGAAACTCGAGCGGGAAAACAGAAGAATAAGTTTAATGGACCGTATATATTAACAAAAATATTAGAAAACGGAAAAATAGAAATTGAAAATCCAAAAACAAAAAATAAAATTATAGTGCACATAAATGAAACTAAAATTTTTTCAAAAATTTCAGATTCCTCGTCGGGATCCTCGTGTCGGGATCCTCGTGTCGGGATCCTCGTCGTCAATTTTATCAGAACAAATCCAGTCAAATTCCACGACTTAAACAAATATCCTGGTCTCCTACCTTATAAATTAGGCACAACTAAACTCATTCTTTCACACTGGTCATTTATTCAAATTTACAATTTAACTTCAGTAATCTCAGAATTTTATTCAATAAAAAACCGTGCAAAACAGCTTCACGAAAACTTCAAATCTCAAAAAGAAGTTTTAGAAAAATTCGGAAACTCTTTAATTCCCCTTTTGTCCATGCAAAATAAAATCGAATCGCAGATCAATCAAATCAACCCAGAGTCAATAAATGAAAACCGTAAAGAAAAAAGAGGATTATTCAATCCATTAGGCTCTTTAATAAAATGTATAACCGGCAATTTGGACCAATCAGATGCCGACAAATTAGAAAATGAAATAAAACAATTACAATCAAGTCAAAATAAATTAAAAACGAACTCAATTAAACAAATCACCTTATTACAAAGTACCATTGAAAATTTTAATAACCTTATTAGTAATATTACGCATAATCAAGACACTTTGAAAATATCAATAAATTCAGTACAAAAGCGTTTAGAAGAATTTAAAATATATGAATATGGAATCAATGATTATATTCAAACATTTCTGGTAGGTAATCAATCAAATTACTATGCTATATCAAACCATATATGACATTTTTGAGAAAATAGAAGTAGCTATTTCTTTCGCTAAAATTAACACATTACACAACTCCATAATAAATCCAACAGATCTATTAAAACCCATAAAAGAAAGTAATTTTATGTCAACCAGTAGTTCTTTTCCTTTTGAAATTACTCTAGATAATATTTTGAAACTTGAAAAATTGATTGGAATCAAAAGTTATTCTATTGGACCAATAATTACCTTCATTTTAGAGATACCAGTTGTTGAATCGGAGGTATACCATTATTATTAATTGTTTCCTATTCCAGTTCCTTTAAATCACTCAGAATTCTATTTTTACCTCCCCCGTAAACCTTTCCTAGCACTAAAAGATGAAAGTTTCTCTTTTATGGACAAAATCTGCCAGAATATTCAAGACGATCAGTACATCTGTGAAACAGCCCACAAATCACTGATAACCAAGAATGCCCCTTGTGAAGTACAACTAATTAATTTTCAATCCAAAATTTCAAGATGTGAAACATTTCCAATTCAATTTCAAGAAATACAGACTACCAGAATCAGCGATGGAAAATGGATCATAACATTACCTTTTGAAAAAATTGCTACAATCGACTGTACTAATTCAGAAATCAATAAACCACTCATGGGAACCTTTCTACTAGAATCTACTCCAGATTGCATTGTGAAAATGGAATCAATAATATTCCAAACTTCTAGAAAAAGTAAAATTAATTTCGTTCATATTGACCTTCCTAAAATAAAATTTAACTCTAACTTTAAAACTCAGCCAAATAACAATACTTATTTTTCTCCAATAAATCTCAATTCTATCAATTTAAAAACCACACAAGAACTTCAAAATAAATTAGAACTTCAAAAACAAAGTTTAGAGAAAATTAAAATTCCTGTTTATTATAATCGCTCCAGTATTTGGACCATACTTATATATATCACAATCCTTTGTTTCTGTCTATATTGGCTATGGAAACTCATAAAAAGACGTCGCCAAAGAAGACATCCCCCGATTCAAGAAGTTCAAGAAGAATTCGTTATTTAAGAAGCACACCCCTGTAGGCTATACTTCTTTCTAGGGATGGAGGAGTTACGTTCCTGTACACAATAGAAGCCCCACCTAGGAAAATGCAAGCTCAGCATTCTAAATAGCATAAATAGGAGAGGACACCTTTGTTTGTGGCAATTAAGATTCAAAATTGGCAATTGGCATTAGTTTTATTCATTATTTCATAAACGTAGTATTTTTAATCATTATAATTTATTTCTCAACATTTACTCAGTTTATTATACAGTGTATTTAAAAAGTAAATAAAATTTTTAAAAATAGTTTTTAAGTGTTACGAAAGTTAACTCCAATATCAACAAATTTCATCATTTCATTTTTTTTTTTTTTAATTTTTTGGGAAATTAAACCACAATATTTTTAAATTCTTTACTTCAACGTTTCGGTAGCGTTCCAGCTACCGTTGTCAAGAAAAAATTAAAAAAAGAATGAATAATATACCACAAGGAACATACAGAAGATATTCATCATTTCAGGTACTTTTGTTGACTCATTGTTTAATCGTTGTTAGGTAAGATCTTTTTAAAACTTTTGTGTTGGATTTTTGACTACATTTTTAGGTATAGGAAAAATGCAGAAACTATATCTATATATAGCTATAGGTATTGTTTAATGAAGGAATAAGTAAAAGCATCAGACATATTTTTAGTTTTCGGCCGTTTTCCTCCATAAATTCAAATCGTTATCAAGTTTTCAGTTTTTGAACGTAAGAACGTAAAGATTCATAATTTTCATGTATTTTGGTATTCCACTCATAGATAAAGGATGCGTTAGCATCCTCCGCCACTGCAGAACCTTATTTAAATTGGCGATGTTAGTGTTTTTTTTATTCAGGATCTCCACGGCTTAGATTTTACAATTTAACGGTTACGGGTTTCTGCTTCTAATTTAAGCCTTATCGTAGACTACATCCACGTTAACTTTAGTTAGTACATGAAACTGCCACAGTTCCACAGAAGAAGACGGTGTACACCCATCATAACCAATGCCAGTCCGTTATTAGTGATTTGTGATAGTTTTATGTTATAGTAAGCAATGATGGCGACACAATATATTTTGTTTTGTTTGGTGTACCTGTTTATGTTAGTGCAACATAGTAAGTACTATACATTTTTCATTTGTTGAAAATTGCTTATCTAAAGAATAGGGATAGCATTATCTCACCCGATATTAGTTTATTGGCTCAATAAAAACTGATAATACGAATCTCTGGTATGACGCTGTCTTAAATATGATAAACAAGATGACATCATTTGATTACTAATGTTTACATGTTGTCGGCAGGTTACACCCATCCGTAGGTACTAGCAACTTTCATTTTTTTTCCTAATGACATATTTTGTAACTAATAATTATATTTATTATTATTTTCTTTTTTTATAATTGTTAAATGCCTTTGTTTCTTGGCTAGTATTTATTTAAATATATCAGAATATACCTAGATAATAATATTCCAAATATATTTCTGGAAAACTAAAATAAAAATTACCTAGGTACTGATGATGGGTAAACAAAATATAACAGGTGCCTTGAAAGTGTATAGGTAGGTACCTATCAGTAAAATACTTAGACAAGAGAAGTCTTGTCTAAGGTGAAATATTTATAATCTTATTTAAAAAAAATCAAATTATTCATAAGTACCATTAATAACTACCTAATTATTTGTATCAATAGCTCTTATTATGAAACATTTTAAAGATAACCCAGAATCTATCATGATAAGATGTTGCTTTCAAATATACTTAATAGTTTCTTAAATGTAGAAACACGAAAGTAGTAATAATTTAATCATAGTATACAAAAAATTGATCAAATTTGATCAAATTGGGTACCAGATCTTTCTTATTTGCTGTAGTTATAATTATTCTCAGTTGTGTTTCAAAAATTAACATTATTTCCAAATTACAGATTATGCACAGAGGTCACCAACAATATCATATATAACACAAACTCAAATCAAAGATATTGGAGGCACGGTAGAGCTTCTGTGTTCAGTACAATATACTCAAGAGTATTCTGTGATATGGATGAAAGTCGACAAAACCCAGACGTCTCTCAGTTTGCCAATTTCTACTGGTAGTTCATTGATTTTACATGATTCAAGGTTTTCCTTGCGATATGATCCTGTAAGTATTCATCTAATTTTAATATCTTGGATTGTAAATAAAATTGAAATTTTATTTCACTGCATGTCTCAAAAAGTTTTAACAATAGATGTTAATTCAGTCATGTAATGAAAAGAACATTGTATTACTGACAGTTGACATTTTGACTTGTGAGATTTGTTGCTTTCGTTTATTTGGGCTTCAAGCACTTGTGCGTGACGCCTCAGTCGTCACGACTTTTGAGCAAATCGAACACGATTTTTTAGGATCCTCAAAACCACCTGACATGTGCCAATGCCAATGAATTTCCTGTGTTGTTAGGAGAACAGTTTTCAATTATAATGTTTTTGATAATAAAATTTTGCATATTTAGATATTTTTAGTAAGGTTTAAATCGTATTAAATAGTAATAGGCACAATCTTAACCTTTAAATAAACGTCAAACCGGACAAACGTCAAATATTTAATGTCCGTGTATGTGCTTAAGGGGCAAGGGGAAGGTAAGACTAGGCGTCACGCCCGGTAATAAACGAACGGAATTCAGTCACTACGAGCTGCTACTAGCAGCCAAAAGTAAATAATCGAAAACGCTTATAACTTGTGGGATGATTGTAAGCTGTATGAAGTGCAAATATTTTATTTATTCATGGGCATTACCCATTCATGCGCATTTACAGTAATATAAATTTGAACAGTAGTTACTACACTATAACATCTTTTTTTTAAGTATCAAGTCAAAATAAAAAGATTACATTTAAATCTAACATTCAAGATATAACAAATTTTCTGTTGAGAAGTGTGTTTTGTGTGTGTTGTTTCTTCTTTCAGTTATGATTATTACTTACTCTATATGAGTCACAATCATGGGAATGTTGAGTAGGTAATTGTGTTTATTACATTTTTAGATTAACAATGAATAGGTAACCTATTGAATGGGGGTGTTGAACTAATAAAATTTAAGAAGCATCTGACATCTATGTGATAGAAAAAAAACCATTACTTTATTAATTTATGGGAAACTAGTAGTTAGATTTATTTGAAGAAGACAGAATTAAAGTAACTATAATTGGCTCTATTGAGATACAATGTAGATATTAAATGATTTCATTTCATACTGAGTGGAGTATCTTATTTTGTAGTCAAATTTCCCATTCTGGGATTAGTCTGTCAATAATAGAATATTGTACATGTGTGCAAAGTAATACTTCTCTCATGAGAGCAGAAGACAAGTTTGGGACACTGGGCTTTAGGGGATAGTTGTAAAAAAATTTCATATTCCTGTGCAATACAGATAATATGTTTTGGAATTCCCTGTTTTTATCAAGTGTGTTTATATCTAAAAATGTAAGAAAATTTGATCAATTTGGTTTAAAAATAATGCAACTGAAGATGTCATACAAATTTCTTCTAATTACTAATATTCCCTAGCTCAAATTGTAGTAAATAATCTTGAACAATGACTGCATTTGAAAATGCATGGAATTTTTCTTCTAAATTTTCAATTTTATTTATTCTGCTTTTATTTTCCAGAGTAGCTCTTCTTATTTGCTGCAAATCAAAGACATTCAAGAAACAGACGCTGGCTACTACCAATGTCAAATTCTTATATCACCCAGCAATCGAGTGACAGCAGAAGTAGAACTCCAAGTAAGAAGACCTCCGTTTATATCCGATAATTCGACAAGATCGATAGTCGTCTCAGAAGGTGAAGCAGTTGAAATGGAATGTTATGCCGGAGGATATCCACCACCAAGAATATCATGGAGACGTGAAAACAATGCCATATTACCGACTGGCGGCTCAATTTACCGAGGAAATATCTTGAAAATCCGATCGATTCGCAAAGAAGACAGAGGTACTTACTATTGCGTTGCTGAAAACGGAGTCGGGAGAGGAACAAAAAGTAAGCATTGATTCATTACATAGTTGAAAGTTTATTAATAATCTTGTAATTGCTAGGAAACATTGCTGTAGAAGTGGAATTTGCGCCGGTAGTTGTTGTGCCAAGACCTCGTCTTGGTCAAGCACTTCAATTTGACATGGATTTGGAATGTCATGTAGAAGCTTATCCACCACCTGCTATTACATGGGAAAAAGATGAAATTACGTTGTCGAATAATCAACATTATTCGGTATCGCATTTTGCAGTCGCCGATGAATTCACGGACACCACTCTTAGGGTTATTACAATTGAAAAACGACAATATGGACCATACGTTTGCAAAGCGGCTAATAAATTAGGATCAGCCGAAGGAAGAGTAGAGCTGTTCGGTAAGACCAGAAGTTTTATTTATTGTTGATATAATTTTAAAAAATCCAAAACAAAATTGATGTTTTATATTTAAATTAGCTAGCGATGGATTATTTATTTTATTTTATTTTGTATTCGAAATGCATTTTTGTGTGTTTGCGTAGTTAGATTATAGCTAGATGTTGTATTTATTGTGTAGAAACAATCATCCCTGTATGCCCCCCTGCCTGTGGCTCCGCTAGGTATGCTGGTGCTGCTACAATTTCAACTAGTACTGCTGCATTATTCTTTACGCTCGTCATCTTTATATTTAGGTAAGTTTTTTGTTTCAGTCTTATTTTTAGCATTAACCAACTATAATTTTTTGTCGTCTGAAGATGCGCCATCAAAATATCCCCAAAATATACGACTATTTCCCTCTTTTTAATATCCACCAATCACAAAGGCGCAATTTTGAATTACAAGTGGCTTCTGGATGAAAAATCTGTACAGCACCTGACAGCAGATTTTTCGAGTTTACCAGCAGCAAATACCAGGGTCGCGGAAATTTTTTCGAAAACATTCTTTCGAAAATTATTATTTTCGAAAGGTATTTTTTTCGAAAAACAACTTTTCGAAAGGTTCCTTTTTCGAAAACCTTCATTTCGAAAACATTTATTCCGAAAATGCGTTTTTTCTTAAACACTATTTACTCACCTACCATCTAACTAACATTATTCAAGTGCGTCCATATAGCGACGCCTCCGCTAAATGGACGCACGAGGAACCCTGTATATGAGTAAACTTCGCAATAATTGTCAGTGAAGTTGAACAGTCTGTCAGGTATTTGACAAGTAAGTACCTATATAATAATAGATATCAATAAAGATTATAAAGATGAAAGATAAAAAAGATAAATTAATCGAAACACCGCGCGGAAAAACTAAGGCATACTTGGATGGATATTTCTATCTTAAAGACAGTGGCAAAAGGTATTATATATTGGAAATGTGAAAACTTCAACAAGGGCTGTAAGGGACGACTGAAGAGTATAGAGAATAAGAATATTGTTGAAACTATATCTGGAAATCACAACCATCCAGGTAAACCTGAGAAACTTGAAATAGAAACGATTCTTAGTGATATTCGCAATATATCACGTAAGTCAATAGCGACGCCACAGAATATAATTGCAGATTCTATCGGAAATGCCAGTGTTTCAGCCTTGGTGAATCTTCCGTCAATTCCATCCATGAAGAGAACAACTATACGTAACATAAGAACTCGAAAAAGTAGTGCAATTGCACAACCTTTGGATACAATGTCTCTAAATTTACCGGATAAATATAAAACGACGGAAAATGGTCATAATTTTTTACTTTTCGATTCAGGTCCGGAAGATCCACAAAGGATCATAATATTTGGCACAAATGAAAACATGACATTGTTGTTTAAATCAAGAATATGGATGATGGATGGAACGTTTAAAACAGTACCCACTTTATTTTATCAATTGGTCACTGTTCACTGCGAAATAAGCAAGGAAGTGATAGTACCTGTTATATATGCTTTGCTACCCAATAAGCGACAGGAAACATATACAAGACTACTTAACTGGATGAAACGGGTCGCGGAAATTTTTTCGAAAACAAAATTTCGAACGGAAATTTTTTCGAAAAACAATTTTCAGAAAAAACAAATTTTCGAATATACTTGTTTTCGAAAGATAATTTTTCGAAAAACAGTTTTGAAAGTGTTCTTCGGCAATCACAGTTGACCAATAACGCCGCTGAATCATGGCATAGGGGTTTTTTATCACTTATTGACGCTCAAAAATCGTCCCTTTGGACTTTCCTGAATAATATTAAAAAGGAACAATGCCTGACAGAACTTGAAATTGCGAAAGCTATTTCTGGAGAGGAGCCACTAAAAAAAATATAAATCATTGGATCAGAGAGTGCGCAATATATGTTCATCGTTTGAAGAAACATGTAATGATGATGAATTGATTGCTTTTTAAAAAAATATAGCTAACGTTTTGTAATGTTGTGAATTGCAATAATTGAATTGAATAAGTGTTTTCTACTTTTTCAGCCGAAACTAGTTGAGTACATTGTAATTTTTAGTTCATTATATTGTGCGGTCGACCAACTTTGAGTTTTTTTTTATTTGATTCAGATTTGGGCAACTTTGAGAATGGATGATTTCCACAACAATTAAACATGTTTCCAAAAAGCTGTTATTCGAATGTTATGGTTTTCGAAATTTTGTTTTTCGTAAAATTTAATTTTCTTTAATTTAAGCTTTTCGAAAAACGGTTTTTCGAAAAATTATCTTTCGAAGACAAGTATATTCGAAAATTTGTTTTTTCTGAAAATTGTTTTTCGAAAAATTTTCCGTTCGACATTTTGTTTTCGAAAAAATTTCCGCGGCCCGCAAATACCAAAGTAATATTTTTTTCAACAAAATGCATTCGTGCAGGTGCAAAAATCCTAGTCTTCTACTCGGATTTTGTTGCCACCAGCACTCATGCTTCCTGTTAAAATATTACTTAGCAACTTATTTTTTCGATTATTTTCGGAAAAATTAGATGACCTTATGATAATATTATTTACGATAAAAAGTCGATCATGTTGCAAAACAAACTTTCTTGAAAAATAAAAATATATCTTAATGTGTATTCCTCAAGACCCTTATCTAATAATAATTAATTTCTATATAGGGGGGAAAGAGGTCAAAAATTGGCAAAAATCGTCTTAAATTAATGTGTTATAAATCCTTAGTTTTTTATTTGTTTTCTGTCCTAATTTGAGTATTGAGCTAGCCGTGAGCATAGAATATAATTAAATGCTACTTCTCTTGTGGCATGTGTATGTTTTTTTAATGAATTGTGAGCATATGGAATTTTAAAAGTATATGCACGTCTGATATAAATATATATCATTGAATGTTTGGCCTGATGTAGCATTAGAAATTTAAAGTATTTTTTAGCCTGGCTTAAGATGCTAGACAAGAATCATATATATATATATATATATAGTTGAAATAATACCCTTCTTGGTGTGCGTCATCTATTGTGACGTATATCCGGGTTTTCGGCATGTAGTTTATTTTATTTGCTATTTTGACATATAGCTAACCTTAAATTTGATAAATAAGATCATCAGGATTGTATTTAGCCAAATTCGAAAAGGCTATGCAATTAATAATTACCAGCTTCTTTTTCTAACTGAAAATACTTGAGAACTTTCAAAATACTGATGTTTTTCCGTGTATTCATGCATATTTTTGTATTATCCATATAAATAAAACAATAAGATTAATATTCACTTTTCATAAATAATAATTGACCGTAAACAACAAAGTACAGACCTGTCAAGAACTGTCAGTGTGACAGTAGAAAAAGACGTAAGACTTATTGCCGCTACGAAAGTAACGCTTTCATAGTATTTTAAACTCGATTGATAGGTAACGCTTGCGCGTAATCTAAACATCAACCAATCAAATTTTTGATTGGTTAGGCCAATGGAACCACAAGGATCCGCAGTCAATATCACAACCTCACACACACACAATCAAATTTTTGTAAGTCAAAGATTAGGGTTAACGTACATTTAAACGGTTCATTATTGTGATATTTTGATTAGGATTAATCACAGACCTGCCTTTTTTTCTTCCTACGTAATGTGTTAGAAAGACATTAACAATCGATGACGCACACCAAGAAGGGTATTATTTCAACCATACCATAAACTACACACATATTTTTATTTAACACATGTTAAAGAAATATCAACTTGTGTTCTATTTTTGTGAAATCCTCAAATTGAAAAAAACCGAAGGTCTAAAGATTATTCACACTGTAATATAGTAAATCAAAAATCGACCTGTTTAAGAATTTCAGAACTAATCTTATTTTACTAATAATTAATGTATCAGTTACTTTGCACTGTATAAACTGACACTGAAAACAACTCCTCCAGAAAATATCAATATAACACAAATTTGTGTCCGGCATATTTTGTGTGTTGCTTTCCAACGTGACATGTTAACAGGATACGTATCAGTCTGTAATAACAACGACGAAAAGTTTGCCTTTCCTAATTACAAACCAAAGGGCATAATAAAATTCTATTTTTCGTTGAGGGGTAAAGCCCGGAGAGTAGTTATTTCGTTGTCGTTAAACGGTCATTAGTAGATGATCAAAGGGGATTCTAATTCAGCGCAGGACGCTACTGGTGAATTAGAATCCCCTTTGATCATCTACTGTTATTTTATATAATTTTACTTCTTAGTCCAATGTTTCTGTCAGTTTTGTAGTTTGTTTTTCTATAGATTCTGTTAACAGCAATTTCTATAAAACATTGACAACCTACTTGAAATCTATAGTAAATAAGGTAATGGTAACAAATGATTATTGTTGACATTATTTTCCACTTAACGATATTAATATATTTTTTTGGTTACGGTTTGCAGAAGTTTCCGAACCCAATCCTAACTACCCAGGAATTATATGGTTGAATTCAGCTATGAAGAATCTCCCGGCAGCTTTAGTTATAATACTCACCATAATCTTGACATTTTATAATTAAATTTCAATAATCATATCGGACCAATTTTCATAAACATTAAAAGAATCTAGTTGAACAAATTAATTTCAAATAATTTTTTAATACTTCCTTTTATTTTTTTATTTAATGGATTATTTGAAATTTGGTCTGAATATAGAAATTGTCATACATGACACCGCATTTTACCAAATAAGCTGCTAGATAGTGATCAAAATGAATCGAAATTGTATGATAATGGTGCAACTTAATAAAAAAAACATATTTAGGTGTAATAAACAATTAGAATTTTATTGAAATTGTAAAAGGTAATTGTCAATAGCATTTAAAGTAAAAATTGAATCAATTTTCCAAAGTCGTTTGTTTCAGATTTAATTTATTTATCTTTTTTTATACAGCTTTTTGTCATCACCTCGTAATTAAAAAAAATAATTTCAGCTACAAAGTGAATAATCACCAGAAGTCTCTCTCTGCTTTGAGGCTTGAGTGCTATGTTTTAATGCAAAATAGAGTCTACGTAAATGACTTGGATTTTAGTAACCTCAAACTACAGACGGTTTTAACATAAAATAGTACATCTGTCACTTGTGTCAAATGTCTGACATAAACTAATATTGACGTTTTGCAACATCGTGGAAATAGTCTAAAAATACCTGCTCTTTTAAAGATGAAGTGTACCTCTCCATGTGTCATTAGACTGATTGGTAAAATGCAACAAGTTCTTGTTCGTAGCGAATTTATCATTTCGCAGGAATTAATAATTAATGACATTTGTATCAGTAGCGGCCTCAAATACCTCTGTCGAAACATAACACATAACTGAGA
This sequence comes from Galerucella tenella, assembly GCA_910591685.1. Taxonomy (NCBI): domain Eukaryota; kingdom Metazoa; phylum Arthropoda; class Insecta; order Coleoptera; family Chrysomelidae; genus Galerucella; species Galerucella tenella. Next base: position 23,793 of record CAJUYH010002253.1, on the reverse strand, counting down.
GGCTTTTCAGTCATTTTGGACAACTTACGACGAACAAAAATAAGCAATGAATCAAAATATACTTATAAACTGTACTGATTAAAAAATATTAAAAATCAAAACTGCAAGTAATTATGAAAAATGACTGAAAAATTTGTCGGTGATTGTCACTCTTTATCGGAAAAGTGCCACTTCGCTCGTAAAAGCAGGATCGTAAGAAAACATCTCTTACTGTTAAATTTCTTGTAACTACTGTATTTTCTGTTTTGGCAACATTTAAAAGTACATTCATCACCAGTACCGAACACAATTTCCAATACTGAGACTATACACTATCTGACAAACGTTTGGATAACCAAGTTATCGTCTTCAGAGACTGGCCTGTGTTGGTGTAGTGGTAGTGTTATTTGTGTTCGGTATCAAATATCGCCAACAGCTCCAGAATTCCCAACATGGTACAGTTGTTTCATTGTCCACAAAGTTTGGGAGACAAACTATTTAGCCCAGTCGGATTCGAATTTGACCAGGAAAAAATTTCAAGTAGTAATTTTTCTGAGTAACCATTCCAGAATATAACAGCGATAAGGTCACAAAACGAAATACAATTGCTGGTGTCGAGCTAAACTTCTGGTTATTATTAATTTTATGATAAAACAACAAACGATATTGGAGATATATTTTAATGCAGATAGAAGAATTAAAAAATAGTAATAATGTAAGTGCACTATAATAATAATAGTAAAAATTCATTACAGTTCTGTATAGTAATAGTGTAATCTACGAATCAATTAGCTTTAGCTTTTTACACATTTTTATACAATATTTATATATATATAATTTTTTTTAAATAATATTTGCACAATTTATGTATGTACGATATATAATTTTTATTTTTATGATAGGAAACTTCGTGGCGCATTTCAAGTAGTAGCAATGATTTAAAAAAAAAATTAAATAGTGTATATTTTTTATTATACGAATAATTTTTCGTTCTAACATAGAAGTCTATTCATAAAAACCGACACGAAATCAGTTGCAAAGATTTGGAACCTGAGAATTGGTAGTTTCTTTTATTTGTTTTTTTTATTTTTCATTCAATTTTTGAGATATAACGGGTGGTTATTTATGAAAATAAGAAGAATCGAGAGATCCAAATTCATTGCAAATTGATCTTCATATGATGTGCTTACTGGATATTGACTAGGAACATACGATTGAATATTTTAATGCTTCAAATTTTGGTAACGACACGTAGGAGGAAAAAGTACCTGTATATTCGTTCACATTTATATTTACAGTTATACAATTTTCCGATTATCCCTAATATAAACCTTTGTATTTTCGATATTTCAACATGAGGCATGTCCCAGTATTTCTGATTTCTAAAAAGCAAGCAGATGGTTATTTTTTAACGATTCCCTCTCTACCTAGTCTGTATCTTGGTCATTCTACAAACCTTTCCACCCCCCATATGTAGTATCTTGAAGTTGAGAATCACAGCAGGAAGTTATTTCGTAAAATGTCAACATGTTCATAAGGAACATAATCAAGAAATTTACTTGATACTTAATAATTTCTGACGTACATAATTTTAAGAATTAAAATACAGTGCAAATTATTATCAAATGAAAATTTCATGAATAGACTTTTATATGGATTAATTGTACATATTTGGTTCAAAGTAGTTAGATGGCCTAAAAAAATAATTTTATTATGGATGTAATTATAATTAAGTTATTAGTTTGAATATTTAACAAGCTATTAAATTTTTTTGATATCACTTGATAAATTGTTCTTGGATGTTTAAAAAAAATGGGTTAGTGTTCTTAGTACTTAGTTAATATTTGCACTTTTGAGACAAGGAACCTACCCTGGTAGTTTTCAGTTTTAAATGAATTGACTCTCTTGACAACTGACATTCCTTTAATAGACTGGGAGTATTTTTTTTGTACTGGAAAATTTTATAGTCTGCATTTGTTCGTCCATTTTTGTTTTTTTTAAATAAAGGTTTAATTTTGATAGTGACTTATTTTTTCATTATCCCTTATCCCACAACATATAGACATTCGATGGAGACCGTTGGTGAGCACCTAGGTAAAATGTATCCATTCGCCATCTATTATTCACTACACACTTTAAACCATGACAAAATTGTCCTATGCAGTTGATATGTTACCGTGAAAGACCGAAATCTGGTGAATGTCAACATTCTCAACGTTGCTTGACGTATTTTCGAAATATTGTTGAAATTTCATTATTTCTAACGTTACACCGGCGATTTTCGACATTCAGGATGCACTCACTCATGGTGTATGTTGAAAAGAATTTTTTTTTGAAATAAAAACAAAAAAAATCCATAGGTCTTTATTTATTAAAATAATATGGGAAAAGGACTTTGTTGAACTCAAAACAAACAGTAGAACATAAAAATATAAAAAATAAGAACAATATCTTATTTATTGCAACAACTTAAACCACCATGGCACTTCGAATTGCACAAAAGTTCCTTGCTTTTACAGCTGCATTTAGTCGTGGAACACTTCCTTTTGCAGTTAAAACTTGTATAGCCTTGCCCTCCACTTTTTGAATTAGCAGAAGCTGCTTCTCTTAGCGACATTTCTTTTGTTGAAACTTCTTCCAAGGAAAGTAACTTTTCTTTACAAATTACGAACTGATTACGGGTGAAAAGCTGCTTCAAGGTACCATTTTTGTTAGCTAATCTATAAAAGTCTGAATCCTCTATTCCAACAACAACCGCTAACACATTTCGAGGGGTCTGTACTACCACGGTCGACATCGGGGACTTGAATTCTTACGGTATCACCCATTTGGGCAGGAGGAAACTTTTTTTTTGAGGTTTGCAACATTTTTGTTGCTTGAAGTAGAAGATTTTCTTTTGCATCTACTCTTTTTAAAGAAATTAGCTCGTGTTGTTCAGTCAGTGCTTGAGATGAAGATGTGTTAGGTGGCGGATCAGTCAGTGCTTGAGATGAAGATGTGCTAAGTGGCGGATCAGTCAATGCTTGAGATGAAGACGGGTCAGGTTGTGGGTCAGTCAGTGCTTGAGATGAAGACGTGCCAGGTTGCGGATCAGCTCCAATGGTATTTTCATTATCCATGTCTGTTTCAACATAAGCTTCTAGCTGTTCTTCGGTCTCAATGTTTGAAATTTGTCCGCGAGGGAGTGATGACGATGTTATACCCCTTTTTGGTTTAACGCCAAACAGGACTTCATAAGGACTCTGGCGTATTCCTTCGTGATAAGTTGTGTTTTTGGCGAATTGGACAAACGGCAAACCTTCTGACCACTTGTCTTGCATCCAGATGCAATATAGCGGGAGCACCAAATGTTAAAAAAATTTGGGGAAGGTGATATGCTACTTCTTCCGATCTTATGCTTTTTAAAGGTCGTAACTGGACAAATTTGGTTAAATGATCTTGATATACCGTTATAAACATTGTTTACACAAATTTAAATACAACATTACAACTTCATAAGTAATATTTTTGTATCTAACTTGCAATTCTTTAAGTATTCATGTTCTTCCTCCATGGCCTGTTCTTATGTGAGTTTCAGAAAGTATTGTAAACAACTCATCATTAGTGACATAATACTGGATATTTGTTTCTCCTGGTTTTAATGGCACAATTAACTTTTCTTCATCACTAACTTTTAAAATGTCAAAACGTTTTAAACGTCTGTAGTCCAAAGGTATACTACACTTACTTTTAGCAGAAATTACTTCAGAAACGATTTTAGAGTACTTTTATTGTGAAAAATAAAAAAAATTGTCTTCTCGTTTACTTCCAATTAAGGCATGTAACTTTTCAAAAGCTTATCACGATTTACTGTAGTAGCCATTGAATACAAATTATAATTTCTAATAAGAAAATTAAATTAGGTTAGGGAGCGCTGTCAAACGTTGCAACATCAGGTCTGGACTGGTAAAAAACTGTAAAGAATCCCTTAACAGACTGGCAGGAGACAACAAAGTGTGTATTGAAATGGCGGACCAGTTAGCTAAGGAAGGTTCTAGAGGAGACTTCATAGTACTCGTTTTGTCCGGTTGGTATGCGAATTGGGAAGTATCATTGAGCCCTTCGTTTCTCATGTATCTATTAAGTCTCCAGTGTGGAGCAATTGTAAGTCCATTGTAGAAAAAATAAAAGAAGATATGCTAATAATCCAAAACAATGGTCGATCTTTGTTGTAAGAATAAAAAACAATTCAATAAATTAGCAAGATATAATTTTCAAATATTGAAATAAAAAAAATTAACAAATTATGCTTTGCACGATAATAATAATACAAAGCGTCAATATTCGAGCATACTACAAGTTATCCATTTTGACAGTATATAGGAGCAATTCTGTAAGCAAATGTTATATCTTAACACATGATTAAAAATTAGACAATCTGCTAACTCCATTTTATTATTCTATATGCATAATAAGCTTTAAAATACTAACGGAAAACTTCATATGTATGTTAAAATTTAAATCGTAATCTTGACTATGTATAGATAAAAACATTAAAACAGCGGATACTTGGTCAAATATAACTTCCTTATACAGTGTGGAACAGCCAAATGGAATAAATTCGATAACGAATGAATGAGAACGTGTTGGGAAAAACGCTTGGACACGTCGATTTGTATTTTTAGATGCGCATTTTTTTCAAAAAAAAAAAATAATTATGTAGGGTGTGTCATGTGACAGTGGCCGATACCAACTTTCTTATTTTAAATACAACCCCCTGTATATTATTAATGTTTTGGATTCTTTAGAAAATTCTAGATATATTACAAAAATTAACATTAAAAAAAAATTATTTTATTTCACACATAATGTAAAAAAAAGGTAGAACGTGTCGCGGGACACACGGTAGGAACTTTAGTTCCTTCTAAGCAAAAATTATGTAATACATCTGACGTTATAGATAAACGATTTGCATATTCTTTGGTGGTTGAGTAGTAAGCATACCAGACTCTCGCGCAGTAGACCCGGGTTCGATTCCCCGTGAGGAAGTTTTTTTTCATTGTTAATTTTATTTTAAAATAATTATTCTGCTTGTAACGACAACAGGTAGACGTTTGAAATATTTAGCAGAATATTCATTATTATAGATAATGGTACGATACCCTTCATGAGGGAGTCCGACTGGCAACATCTACTTATAACAGCATCGTATATTTAAAAAAGGAAACCGTAGCATTATACAAATTGGACATTCAAGAACTGTACGTTTACCACAAAATTAGTGGAAACATAAAATTGAATTGTTAAATTTTTAATTTGATGTTAGGTATATTACAGTTTATAGAAATTTTGATTTTCTAGATTTTTTCTTTAGTAGGTCGTAGAAAAAATATGCTGTTCGACTCGTGTGGATTGTCCATATCGCACTTGAACGATTGAGCACTCCGCCTACGACGTCGTTCTCAAACTTCGTCCTCGTGCGATATGGCCATCATATCCACACTAGTTGCACAAACTACTATTTCTTTCAACATTTCTTTTACATTTAAAAACAACCTGCCAAATGTCAAATCAATTTATCTATCCATTTTAAACTTATCGAATTAAAGCATTCAAGTTTTTAACATTTCAACACCCTGTATTTCGAAAAGTAAATGTGCTAGACCCCTTAATCGCGCAAAAAAAATTATGGAAATAGTAAAAATTTATCCGAACAAATTCAAGTAGATCACCAGCACTGCGAATAGCAGCTTTGCATAGAATTTCAATATAGCATCGGTGGTTCAGTGGTAGAATGCTCGCATTCCACGCGGGCGGCCCGGGTTCGAATCCCGGCCGGAGCATATGAATCGCTGCTTCGTAAACGAGAGAGAGACTAAGGAGGCACAAGCACGCAAGCAAGGCACATAACGAAGCAATGTAACATAACGTAGCGAAACGTAACGCGTAACGGTCAGATCTTTTGCGTCGCGACCCCTGGTCGCTCAAACATAACCTGGCGTAAAGAACTAAAGTTCCAAAAAACATTAATTTCAATGTAAGAGATGTTCAAAATGTTCGCCGCGAACGTCTTGGCAACATGCTAATCTGGTATAGAAATGTCTTCTGGGGAGGCGCGGGTCGATAGAATGGCCAGCACGATCTCCTGATCTGACGCCATTAGACTTCTTTTTGTGGGGATATGTCAAAAATATTGTATACCAAACTAAACCACTCAACTTATAGCGTTTTCTGGTTCACCAGTGCAAGCGCGCACTGAGTGCAGCATATGACGTCATGCACTTTTGCGGGTTATCCGAGGAACTGACATTTTGACAAATCAAGCAGAAAACGAAAGCTCTATTCAGTGTACTTTAACTAGAGACCTCTGACGGCCTAAATTCCGCCCACATTAACCCTAACCTCTACCTGCCTCTACAAAAGCAATAAATGGAAATTGTTCCTAATCTAAGAATAAAACAATATAAAATAACAATATTCAAACAAAAATTGTACATGAATTATGTCTAGAATTTTCTGAAGAATCCACAAAATTTATAATATACAGGGTGTTGTATTTAAAATAAGAATGTTGGTCTCGGCCACTGTCACATAACACACCCTATATAATTATTTTTTTTAAATGCGCATCTAAAAATACAAATCGACGTGTCCAAGCGTTTTTCCCAATACTCATTTATTCGTTATCGAATTTATTCCATTTGGCTGTTCCACACTGTATAATTGAGCCTTATTAGTTTATTTATTCTTGCTCCGCAAATAACACATTTTCAGTCAGGATAGAAGTGAATACGGAGAGCTGTTAAAAAACCTGACAAGGTATAGTACGAACAAGGGATATAGTAATGCAAAGTGACACCAATACATCTAGTTACTGTTATTAACACAATGTGAAGGGAGAACGAATCTATCCAGGCGTACAACGAACAGGGTTAAGTTCCATAACGAACGGAACGGGAGGCAGTGAAATAAGTATATAGCCTGCGGAAAAGTTTAACTTTTTGCACTAACTAGGAAAATAAAATGGTTTACTTCTCACAATTCAAGAGTGGATCATTCTCGAGTTTAATAACAGACGATAATTGTTGTCGACATCGCTTTGCATTACTATATTTAATGCTCGTGCTAATACGATTTTAGGAAATTTGGATACTAAAAGGCATATGTACGTGGATAACTAGCAGAATGCACTTGAGATTAATTTCCGTAAAATTATATGAACACTAATGATAAAAAAACTCGATACTTTGAATTTCGGTCTGTAACTGTAAATTTTGTTCTCTACACCATTGCAATATTATTTTATACCAAATCGTATCGTTAATTTCGGTCCTGAATCAGCTTAATCACTGTTTGTACTTCCTGCATTCTAGTTCTTTTCTTTTAACAATTTTTATATCCCCCGCCATTTTCCAATCTTGTTAAATGTCTGTACCAATTAGATAAGGGTTAATGTTTGGTAATTATTCTTTCTACTTTTGATTTTCCAAGTGTATTTTTATTAGAAAATTTTAAACCGAGCGTAATTTGCAAATTCTCGTTCTCCCACTATTAAACTACAATCCGAAATTCAAAATACCGTCGATACATTCAAATCGCAATAGAAAAAAATCACAGAAGTAATATTACATGATCATAGCACGAATTGGCCTAAAACAATCAATATTTTGTTATCACACAATCAAACATATAAAATAATGTGAAACTATTCCGAATCCATACGTGAAACTAATTTTTTTTTGCACAGCAAATACACCACATTTCTCTCGCAATACATATTAGACACGTAAGGCAATGATTAATACCTAACAAGAACGCGTGCGCAGTTAGAAGTATTTAGGGCGGGTTTATCAATGCCCGGTTAAATCTGTCAGCTACGTAGCACTCAGCTATCTCTAGCCGCCAGTCAAAGTCTCGGTTACAATAGAAAGCGTTTATCAATGCATCACATAACCAACAGCTAGCTAACTGGAGGCTAAGTGTAATTGAGCATTTGGCAACCTTTTCCGGGTTATGAACGTAAGTGTAATGTTATCAGAGTGTAAATTTCTCATTTTAATTTGGTGTAAGGAGGATCACCCGTTACATGAAATATACATATTATTAATTCTATTCGCATATTTTGTTATAACACATTGAATCAAGAATATAGAGGTGAAAATTTTCATTTTTCGATTTTACCGTAAGCTTACTCTGACAACATTGTGGAAAATTTCACTTGTCAGTGTCCAATTTGTGGTACTTGCTTTTATTTCGACTATGTTGTGCTTTGTTGAGTTGTTTGCATTTGAGCATGTCCACAAAACAAAAAAGATTTCCCAATTTCACGGATTCAGAGCAATTAGGTACTTATAAAAGTAGCCGTTCACCATAAAAGTATAATAGAATGCAAAAAGACGGATGCTGTGACTCGGCTGAAAAGCTGGAATTTGTTGGAGTATCATGAGAACACTGGGTTTAGATAGTCGAAACCGAGTAATAAACTCGACATAATCGAGCTCTTCAAAGGGATTCATCCGTTCTTCAACAATATATGGTCGTCTCTCGTACTCTACAAATTCCAATATTTTGCCAAGCTCCAAGCTCTTCATCCATAAGGTCGTCAAGTTCCTCAAGATCCATTGACAATAACAATGAAATAAACTACACACAGAACCTGGATGCTACTAAACTACTATAAATGAATCAAATAAGCTTCTCGATTTCTCCCTAAACGATAATAACACAATCAAATTCAAAGTTGAATTAATCTTTGTTGCAAAATGTAAGCAAACATGAAAAAATCATGACACAGTTGTCAGTTAGAATCTATGGTTAGAATAACGGAACACCACTTCCTCGTATTTAACTGTATGTTCTTTGGTTAACATAAACTTGATAGTGGCAGCTAGGGTAGCCGAAAGTTTGACTGCCAGCTAATGCAAACTGGTAGTTGATAAACACTTTGACCAACAGCTAAGATTTAGCCGAAAGCTACAATATTTAACCGAGCATTGATAAACCCGCCCTTAGATACTTCACACGTCACTTAACTTTTTTATATTTTTTTAACAGTAGAGTGCACTGTTGCCCAAGCTCTTCTCATCACGAAAAATGTGTAAAACAAAGGCCTTATCCATATCATCATTTTCTTGATCTATTAATACTAAAAAATCCAAAATGCTAGCATATTTTACTAAAATACAGAAAAAAAAACATATAGATTTAACACAATAAAGTGGGTTTAGGGGAACTCTCAATAGATTAAACGAAAAACCAGACGTTAGTTGTCTTAACTCTTTTTAAGATGCAATGAAATACGTAAACGTATTGAGTACATGTCTTGTCAATACGTTTTACGTGTATGCGTGCTGCCTCGAGCAAATATTACAAGGTTATCTTTGCCTTAAGTGTCTAACAACAATATGTTAAAATAAAACGTAGACTCCGCTTCACATAAGAAGCCAGGTGAAGTTTGCCATCTATCTTGCGCAGAAATCAAAATCAGTCTTGTCGCCTCGTACTGACAGTTTCATGCCATTGGCGTTACAAAAGAACATCGCCAATTATTATTTGAAAGGGTCTAATGTCTAATTGAGAGAAAAGTTAGGGTTATATTTGTAATTTGAATTAGGAAAAAGATTCAAAAACTGAGATTTATCGAGAAGGGCAAAGAAAATGATTAAAGAAGGTATACAATATATCAACATTCCTTCCCGACCTATAGCAATATCAGGAATCAGATAATTAGAAAAGGAAAACAATAGGAAAATATAAATACATCTTGGCAGGACGGGGATTCGATCCACGGACCTCTGGGTACAGTACGCTTCTACTTCGCTAATCTGTTCTTATTTAGCCTTTTCGAATAGAAGGTTAAAAGCTGTATGTATGTAAAGTTCGCGCATACGACTGCAACTTCAAGAGGCTTCTTCTTACATGAAACGGAGTCTAAATGAGAACTTCCTAACGTGTCACCGCAGGATTAAGAGAGGAACTTGCTCTGGCTACAGCTCCTGCACCGTACATAGATTCTATGTACCTACGTTGGCCTTTTGTTTATGAAAAGAGTTCATAAATTGTAATTGTAATATTTTCCGTTTGACGGACACGTTTTATGAAATTGAAACGGAACAAACTTTTTTCAGAAAATCCTACTTTTCTCTACCCTTAAGAGGGTATTTTCGAGATTTAGTCCCAAGACCCTAATAGTCTTAATCCTGCGCTGAGGATGATTAATTTAGACCAACTTTTACAACAACAAAAAATATACCAGACGATCAACGAAAAGTCTTGAAAGTAGAATATTTTTTCTTCATTAAATATTTGACTAGCTTAACATACCTAACGTAGTAATACTAAAAGTGTACATTGAAAACGGAGCAAGTAGTTAAGTGTAGAAATATTAGTTTCGAACTTTTATCACATTTTTGATACACCACATTCAATAGAGGATATAATGGATAACTGTCGGGAATAATAGAAAAGGTACATCAAGTTATAGGAAACATTTTATAAATGATAGTTTTTTTTATATCCAAAATCTATAAGTGTCAGTGCGGTACTAAAAACACTGTGATACAGGGTACATTATGTAAAAATGAATCATAACCTTAAAAAATATGACCGAAAATTATCTTTACAAAAAAAATGATATTGTATGTACCAATTTCCGGATGAAAATAAATAATTTTCGCCTACCTTACCGGCAAACCAATCATATGAACACCAAAAATAGGGCGGAAAGTATCGTTTAGTAGCCCAAGATTCTATTATTATAATAGGATATTAAAAAGTATTTGAATTTTCCATCATTTATAAAACGATTTTTTTTCAGAGAGAGAGTTGAGATTCAAGTTAGCCGACTTTTTGGGAAATAAGGATGCAAATGACTCAACAGAATTCAGATTTATACTAGAGGAGCTCGTTTTTTTTTCGTAATTGGGAGTCCATACGAAAATATGGGAAAATCTGATATTTTTATGTTTTTCTTATTACACTTCAATGAAGTTGAGAGTTTAAATCATCTATACCAGCTGTCATTGGTTTGTAAAAAATTAATATTAGGAGGTCTACCAAAACAGAAAAACCTAGCAAGTGGACCAGGACACAGAAAAATTTGGAAACTTCTGCTCTACAAAGACTAGGACAGAAGCACTTTGGAAAGGAATTAATACAACAAATATAACTACTCAAATTCTTCCCAGTCCAACTAGTGGCCAATATAGAAGACACAAAGCTTTTGGAATTGGAGTAGATGATATGGGAAATGGTACAAAGATTTAGTTCAAGTATCTGGGCACAGCCCAAACGAATGAATGAGTGAGTGCCAGGAATTCCATCACGGACAGACAACATTCTGGGTAAACACCCAGTGCTGGGAGTCACACCGTTCCAACGAATACCAACAGTCATCTGCGCAAATTGCCAGGGATAATATACTCCAAAGGATACCAACAAACCTCAAACTGCAGTACTACAAGGAAGACACCAAAGCTAACTCTAAAAAGAACGACGCCAGGAGTCAGCTGCACCTAAACAACAACCAATGAAACTACGACGGCGACATCCACCCTGAATCACTAGCAGCAGCAGTTTTTTGACGAGGTGACGAGTTCTGTGAATGGTCACTCATGGAAATAAGATGACCCATCTATGCGAAAGCTTGACACATACATGAAGTGTCTCTCTATAAATTTGTATTTAGTCGCAGTTCGTCGGCTAAGGATTTGACGAGATGAGATGGTGAAAGGTTTTTTGTTGGGAAAACGGTCTGAGTAAAAATTGCCTGTGCGCAGAATTGTATGAAACAATTTAAAATGGAAAAAATTGTATAGTTTGATATTGAATTTGGTGGAAATCTGTTTATTAACAAAAATACAACTACCCCACTTACAAATCTGAAATCTACCAATCATTTTTCAAATACGAATAAGGATAGGGGATTTAGTTGATTAATATTATTATTTTTTTGGTGTTCGAAATGGTAATATCCTAACCTAACACTTGCTCCTTATAGCTAGTTAAAACCGGTGCCGATTAAATATATCCTTAATATACGTTTACTACCCGACTTTAAAATATTATCTACGAGCGTCCTTTGTGAAGGATCCTTAAAACTACTTAAAATCCTCGATACGGACTCAACATAATAAAAAAAGATACGCAACAATCCAGAGTATTTATAATCAGCACGAAAAACTACCTTCGAGGTTGATATTATTATTATACATAATAAAGGAACTGAATGAAAACATAAATAATAAAGCAAATTTAAGTCGCAGTTTAAAATATTAAAACCCATTTGGGGTGTATTGTAACCGTCGGGTTACGGAGTGTGCCCTTTTTTGTTTTTCTTTAATGAAATGTCATCGACGTCCTCACCTTTCTTTACCTCGGTGAAACGTTCTCCTTTTAGGCTGACAATCTTGTTATCACGATAACGAACCATCTTTTTCGGTTCTACTTTTGGTGCTACCGGTCTGTGTTCTTTGGAGAATGCGTCCTTGTCGATGTAAGAATATCTTTCGATGATGCGATTCTTCAGTTCGGAATCGTCTATTGTTTTTTTGGCTACTTGAATGGTAAGCGAGTTGTTCAAGTTTAAACATTGTCCGTTTTCTTGGCGATCGATTAAAATTTGAGTTGCGCGTTCTATGTCGCCCGCGGCTATGGCCAAACAATGCTTAACCTAAAAATAAAACAAATAAATAAATTTTGTCCACGACTATTTGATAATTTCAACATTTTACGTGTGCTTCTTCAGGTATAATGACGTACATAATTCACCCGTGGATAATAGGTGTGGATAATGAAAAGGTCACATGACATAATAATATAATTATATTGAAGATTATAGAAACGACATAAAGCGACTTCGAATGGTTTTTTGGTTAGTTAATGGTTAACCGGTCGGTTCATAAACGATGACGTCAGACCCTCGGTTGGTTCCGATCCATTCGAATTCTCCGCGAACGGTTGGTTAAACGGCTGTCAATAAAAATTGGCGTACGTCGTTTCACAACTTTGTTTCCAAGATTTTGGTGTACAAGACTCAGTTTGTGTTTGTATAAAGTTAAAGTTCAAGCCAAATTGAGATATTGCTTGATTTGCGTTTTGTTTCACCCTGTATTAAAGAAGCCACAGATGAAAAAAGCAATTAATACTGAGCACAACCAATGATGTATGTATGACATTTGAACACAAAGACCTGTTGATTTATTTTAATTTACCGTTCTGCAGAGTGTTAAAGAGGAGGTCTTTTTTGTTAATAATTGGCCATATCTTTGTAAAACACCCTTATAATATATTAGAGTGCTATATTTTTGTAACGCTCTCGGTGAGATCTTTTCGATTCTTAAACAAAATATAGTACGTTCCATTAAAAAAAAAGTAAGTTTGTTCTGCTACGTGGTTTTGGAACACCCTGTAGAATCGAAAGTATTTTCAAAATGTGCTCTCAGTAACTGTATTAGCTCACACAAAACTATAAAGTTCTATCTATCACCACAACGATGTAATCCGATGTCAGAAGATTGCCCCACCCTGTATAATATAGGTTGATAGTTGTTTGATAATTTTTCATCGTGTCTATTGTTTATTGTTTTACCACCGGGGTATTGTCAACTGTCGTGGACATGCCCTATTGGATTTGCAGTGGCGCCGACGCGGTAGAAAAACAAACTACTTAAATAGACTAATTTTAGGACATGTTTTGACAATTTTTCCGCAAAACACACACAAAATCAGCAAGACAAGGTCATAATTACAATTATATGTTCCTATATTAGAATATTTATTGATCTGTATCAAAGATAATGCCGTTAGTTAGGTATTACTAATAATTACAAAACACTTAACATTGTTCTATAAGTACCTTCCCTTTTAAATTGATGCTTGACAACTTTCTTAATTCATTAATCGACTGGATTGTATTTTTTAATCACTTAATGGTGATTATTTAATGTTTTAATGTGTTTGTGACCAAATCATTTATATAGGACGAGTCATGAGATACTGTACATACTTTTCCCATGACAAACGTTGAAACGTGACTTCTCCTATTGTTTATTAATATACAGGACGAAAGGTGAATTTTGACTCGAATTTCTTGTTGGTCATAGCTTTTCAAGGACAAATTTGATTTGTCTCATATGTTGGTAAAATGTTGCACTACTACCAACTTATTAGCTGATGTACCTATGCTAGAAAAAAGGCTTAATATTTCGCCCACAATTAGGTAGAAGTATCTACAGTTCCTCGTAACCCACCTTGTATAAGTTTGTAGATATACAAAGCAGAAGTAAAGAACAAATAATTCAGTATAACAACAAATTAATTTATTTAAAAAAAAACCAATTACCTCTATGCTACACACTGTAGGAAACATTTCTTGAAGGATATCCATTTCATCTGGAAATTCACAACAGGAGCTATCGGTGGATCCTCCATCGCTCATTTCGGATAACTTGTGAACCCTCTTGGGACCGTCTACTTCGGAACTTATACTGGTGGTCCTAATAAAATTCAATGTTTAATTAATATAATAATTATTTTGTATTAAAATTACCACATCCATTTGGAGATTTTTTATTAAATCAACTATTTGAAGTAAATGTTTTTACCTAGGTTTAGTTTTTGGTACAATTTCGGGAAGAGATATATTTAATGTAGAACCTTTTTCTTCGGGTTCATCAGCCTCTTGCAATTTGGCTTCCAGTTCGAACATCCATTGGCAAACGGAAGCATGATTAATTGATTCGAATTCTGGAAAGTATGCTGCCATCATTTCACAAAAACCTAAAAGTATCAACCATTTTTTTGGGATAAAGGGTTTATTTTACTACACCAGCATCAAAATATATAAGGTTAGATTGGATTGTTTTAAATATACTGAAAATATTGTTGGACATGACCCAAATTGAATACTGCAAAAGTTAGAACTCTTCATATTTATATTAAGAAGAGGTATAAATTTTCCATTTAAATAACATTGAAAAATAATTGTCTTATATACATGATGAGTTAAAAATTTCACAGATTTTTGGACATGCCAACAACATTTTCTGTATATTCAAAGAAAAAATCGTCGATTTTTTTGAAACAGTCTACCTACATGTTTTAAAATGCATATGCATATTCACTGAAACCTAAAAGATCCATTGTGCCCTATTTCTTTTCGTTAGAGGAGAGTCTCAGAGACTAACAGTTCATTTAGTCCTATTTCCTGGAGGATATACACAAGTTAGTGTTCCACTTCAATCCTGCAGTCTCCCAGGTGTTCTGGCCTAGTGACAGTTCTTTAGGAGTATCTTTGAGTCTTTTATCTCTACTTGATTTTCCCAAAGGTCAGATTAGGTGGTAACTATAGTTTTCAATTTATATAATTGTAGATTGGAATATTGAATAGGTAGGTACTATAAAAATAGTATTTTTAATTAGGTGTGCATTCTAATAATTATAAATTCATTTACTGAATAAAAAAACAAGTAACACAATCTATTAAAAGGTTTCAAAGGACAAATTATCACCATTATTGATGATAATGGTAGTAAGTAGCATACCTAGAAAATACTAGTAAATTAAACAGTTAATGCAATAAATGACGAAATGAGCTATAAATACATTTTAAAGTACTTTGATTTTTTGTCTTCTATTGTGGGGCTATTTCAATATCATGTGTGCCAAGTACTGTTGAATATGAGCTCCCTATCTTTAAATATACTTTTTATTATAAAAAGATTCTGGTTTGATTTCCCAAAAAACTAACAAAAATATCAGTTATCAACAATTATGGTTTTTCATCAGGTTTTTCCCTGGAATATAGATAGTATCAGCATGAAATTGATAATATTTTTTTTGTAACTATGGAAATTTATTTGTTTATAATCACCATATTAATCAAGGTTTGACAAGTTATAGAAGTTGAATGAACAAATCTCAATATATTTAAGCAATGGATAAGTGGTGTTGAATAAAGTAGTAGTACTAATAAACCCATAATTACCTTCTACATCAAAAACTGGATCTGTTCCTACATCTTCCAAAACAGCAATAACATATGATAAAACAATTTCATCAATTAAACTCAAATCAGCATCTGGTATGTGAGTTTTAACAAAGTTAAAAAGTGAATCTTTAATTTTTGTTTCTTGTTCAGCAATATTTTTCTTGGACATGTTTCAATACCCTGGAAGTAATAAGTAGTAATTACTGGGGAAATATAAAAATCAAATTGAGATAGTATATAACTATTGTGGGGGGAAAATACAAAATAAAATTCCGAATCTTTTAAAGTTGGTAGCATATTTTTAACCACCAATACCTCATCCTCAAGCATAGGAACACATCTCCTATTGTAGAATAATTTTCTATAAAACCTTCGCTTTATTTGATATTTAACTTGAATAATGCATCCAACGATTTTTGCCAATGGGAAATGTGAGAATCTCTCATTGAAATTAGCTATTAAATTATCCATATATGATTCTATATCAATTCCATCAGTGTGTTATGCCCAAGAGTGCTTTCCACCACCTAATCTTTACTTTCAGCTGGGCTTGTTGATGCTCTGATAGGTTCCAAACAAATATCATATATCTTGAATTTGTGTATAATACTTTCCAAACTATTATTCTTATCATTCTATTATTTACTCTGTTTTGCAGAGGGTAGCATACTTGCCTTGAAAGTACTGACTCAGTACAGTATCAAGTAATAAAACAGAGTTAAGGATGTGCAGGTCTGGGGGCCCATATAGTTACACTACTAATAATATGACTATTTAAGGAAGACCGGCATTTAAATAAATAAAATTAGAATTTAATAAAAAAGAATATAAAATTTATATTAAGACTAAAAAAAATTATAGATATATTTGGATAATTTTGCTAAAAAAGTGTATAAATTATTTAAGCCATCTAGGGTAGTTTACTAAAAATTACAACAAAGGTTTTCCTTTGGTTCGACGTCTATTAAGGACTTTACCTTGCACCTTCATATAGTTTACTAGTAATAAAAAAAAAGAAATAGTTTAATCCAGAGTTCTTGATTAACTCAGCATTCAGATTTTTTCAAATTATATTAAATATTTAATACTCGATTAATTCTAGGATCGTACTTGTACTTTTGTTATTTCAAATAATGCTTATTAAACGAAATTTAACGAAGATTTCATAAATAAAACTCACCTGGAAAATTCTAAATAGAACTATTTAATGTCCGCTATTTATTATAATAACAAGAAATGGGTTATTCCTATAATTTCGATTTTTAAATATATCTCAAATAGATATACCACTAATCAATCAATAACAAACAAATTACACAAAACAGGTAAACCTTAAGGATTTTTTGGCGAGTTACCGTTTTAAAATCGGTAACTGATAATTTGCTATCGCTCCATTTTCGCGAAGCAACGGTTACAGGGGAGGGATGAATGACGTCACCAATTGACGTCATGATTTATAAGACGGTTATAGATTCTGTAACACAACTTTATAGGTGGGTTATATGTGGTTACAAGTTCAAATAATAAACAAATATGGCGGAAGAAGAGGTGTTAGAAGTTGGCAACATGAATGACGAACAGCTAGATGTTGAGAATCAAATCAATGACGAATCGTTTGTTGAAGATAACTATTATCATTGTAAAAAAAAAACATTATCAAAAACAGGAATTAACCAAAACAAACTCATTATGAAGACTTTCAACTGTCATTGTATCATTTAGTTACCTCTTTTTATAACCGCACTGTTTTCACGAAACCTCTGAAATTACTGTCCAAGGCAATGAGAGGGGATATAACCGCTTGGTGACTAGCGGTTATCAACGGTAACTCGCCAAAAAATCCTTCTTTAGTTTATCACCAACACTGCCAACACTAAATTTACAGAGAGCGCTTTACGGAACCACGGATCGTCAAAAATCAGCAGTGAACCATAGATAACCTACTGGGGGAACTTCGATGGCTTCACAAGGAACTGGGTTGGGGAGCGGTTATTCATTTTCTACTAATGGCGTTATATCTAGTGTTGTTGATTATCCTAGGTTGAATTAGTCATTCAAGACTTAACACAACTTTTGTATCGACATTCTCGCTTCAATTTAAAACTTGCATATGCACACAGCTACATCCTCAATCAATCTGCTAGCGAAGTGGCACTTCAGCACGTGTGCTGCAAAACTGATACCCATCCTCAATCCTGTCAATTCAGTCTGCCTGAATGTTATCGCACATGCGCATTTTGATTGTTATCTTAAGGTAACGAGGTAATTAAAAACTTCAACCTGTGATTATTCTTGTAAATAAAAGTAGTTACTACTTATCAAAGACAACAAATTAATATAATTACGATATTGGAAAATAATGTATGTTTGTTTACAAAGATAATAGAATAAAATGAATAAAATAGGGTTAGGGTACCTGAATTAAATGCGCATGACACAATTCGGCACGCACCGAAAAAGTTTACAGCTTGCAAGCTTGCACTTCCAGAAGGATTTTTTGGCGAGTTACCGTTGATAACCGCTAGTTACCAAGCGGTTATATCCCCACTCATTGCCTTGGACAGTAATTTCAGAGGTTTCGTGAAAACATTGCGATTATAAAAAGAGGTAACTAAATGATACAATGACAGTTGAAAGTCTTCATAATGAGTTTGTTTTGGTTAATTCCTGTTTTTGATAATGTTTTTTTTCAATGACAATAGTTATCTTCAACAAACGATTCGTCATTGATTTGATTCTCAACATCTAGCTGTTCGTCATTCATGTTACCAACTTCTAACACCTCTTCTTTCGCCATATTTGTTTATTATTTGAACTTGTAACCACATATAACCCACCTATAAAGTTGTGTTACAGAATCTATAACCGTCTTCTAAATCATGACGTCAATTTGTGACGTCATTCATCCCTCCCCTGTAACCGTTGCTTCGCGAAAATGGAGCGGTAGCAAATTATCAGTTACCGATTGTAAAACGGTCACTCGCCAAAAAATCCTTCAGATCGGCGCGCATGTCAGCACGAAATTGAATTGAGGATACTTACGTTTAAACGTCATTGTCCCAGCACGTGTACCGAAGTGCCACTTCGCCACTAAATTGATTGGGGATGGGCCTTATGATTTTTTCTGATGTCTTTCCCCCAGCTCAACCCAACCTTGTTAACCTGCTTGGTCTTTCCCATAGCTTCTGGTCTTTGTTAAACAAGATTTACAGCTACAGCCGCTATTACGCCGATAATCAAATAGATGGAATTTTATTGTTAAAGGCATGGAGTCTCACTATTCATAAACTTTATATTTTTGTATTAAATTATTAATTATACTTTGGCAAGTTTATCTGAAACCGTGAAAGGAATGCAGTCGAAACATTCGACATTGCCATGTTTATCTATGAAAAAATAGAAGAACTGATTATGTAGTGATAATAATTATAAATGGGTCTTTTTATTATTAACAATATTAAAAATATGATTGAACGTTCATTTTATAATGTGCTTGTTTCGTTGGATTTATTCTATTAACATTATTTTCCAATTTATGAATATTAAAAGAGAACACTTTTCCAAATTTGTTATGGGATTCTCAAAGCTCTGGCAACGTTGTACGAAAACCATAATGACCACACCCTCCGATTACATAATTGGTGATTTTTATCGACCAGGTGACTTCTTATTGGCAAGCGCGTGCGTATGTTCTTCCCTCTCACTTCGTCAATTGACTGATATTGATTTATCCAGTGGTGTTTGTATTGTCAGTTACCTTTGTAATTTCAGTTTTACTTGGTAAAATAAGTACCGTACGCCATTTGTACGTTTGACAGATATACGCCATGTTTTTCCTCCCCTCTTACCGACGCCCCGTAGCTACAGATAAACTTGCCAAACTATAATTACAAAGGAAATTGTTGATCAGACGAAGCAAACTTGTACCTATGTTATTTTTAAAATACTTATCTCGGTAGCATGGCTTAAACACAAATTTCTTCCAACCAATATATGAATACATAATTTAAAAATTAATTTTTCGGTTAAAATAACTAATACTTAAATTTTAATTAACTATTATATTGTATTGTGCAGTTTCAATTGAATATCAAATATCGACAACAAATTGTTAATTTTAATTGAGTTAATACCCACACTTCATTGTTTCCTAAATTCTATTATAAATAAAATGTTTATATCATTCATATTTCTCAGTTTTGGTCGGCATCTGTGGTACATACCAGTCATCACAGTGTAAGTTACAGCTCCAAGATTTATTCTTAAATAATTCTACGCCGTGATTCGTGGTTTAGTTTGTTCTGTTCTCTTGTAAATATTTTTAAATACCACGTCCCACACTGTATATAATTTTTTTTACAGATATATCGAAAATGACACGGATAATAATCTGGAGCATAGCCATATGTATTTTTGTAAGTAAACATTTTGTAATTTTTGTAAATGATATAATACTTAGGTCGCAATTATACTCCAAGGTGGCAGGTTGTAGGCGACGTAAATGTTAGTTAGCTTGCATTGTTCTTAATAGGGACTTAAAGCAGTTCTAAAAATCACCACTTGTCCGTATACGTATCGCAATGCGCATGTGCAAAACAGATACGTGGGCTCCGTTACGTTACGTGAAACGTATCAATCCGTCACACGTACCTAACATACGATCGCTTTATTGTGTTTCGTGTTTAGGTTTTCCAACGACCAAACGACCAAGAAATGCGAAAGGTCACTTTAAGAAAGACTATTTTTTGGTAGATGACTTTCTATTTTTATGTTGAAAATTGAAGCACATGTATGGTTACGTTACGAACGCATTAGCTTTATACTTCTTTTTGATCAATCACGTATCTCCGTTACGTTACAATAAGGATAAGTGATCAAACACTTAAACTTGGTTCAATAATAACTGATGTTTAGACTGTGGCTGATTGATGAATTTATTATCAACATTTACATAGTTTATGTCATAAGCGTAATACATATATCTCTATGGTGTATGTTGACAATGGCGAATCACAGACTACGTTCGGTATTTACATTACGGAGACCAAGGATTTTTGGTCACGTGATCTCAGGTTTGTAGGAGCAGATTGCAATTAACGAATGGAAAGAAAGCACCTGTGTTTTTGATTTTTGTTTGTTAGCGGTAATGATTCCACGTCGATTCAGTTCTTATTACCATTTATATTCCTAGAATATTTCAAACAACACAATATACTGTTCCACTGTTTCATAACCTTAATATCAGATTGAATTTGCTTCGCCTGTCGAAATATTTTGAGGAATGCATGTCGAGCTGATGTGACATGAATTAATAGACGGTCGATATTTATCTCACTTTGGATTAGATTATTTGATGGCCATAATTATTGTAAACTCAGCAACACCGTTTTCCCAAAGACATCACACCTTCCCCTTTTACAAAAAGAATAAATTCATTTGAAATTCCTTCCCCCTCAAAGAAAAGAATAGACTATATCTCGTAATATTGCTGTGAAATAGACAAGTTGCACTTTATAGCATATTCCTAAAATAATATAGTATATTATATAACGTGTGCGGAAAGTGACATTTTTCATACGAGTGGGAAATATTGTAGCACGAGGCATGAGCCGAGTGCAACAATCACACGAGTGTGAAAAATCACTTTCCCACGAGTAATGTACAGTATTTTTCCTACGATCACGTGATAATTTCACCAAATAATGTGTAATCAACATCTGACATATTAATAAACAAAATGTTACAATTGAAGTCAACATAATTGATTCCAAAATTAACAATAACTATCAATAGTGACAAAAATTCAAGTAGTTTAACTATATAATATAGGTAGGTTATTACAATTATTAATTGGTTGGATAATTATAGAAATTGAAAGTGAAATTATTATTGTTCATCATACTTCATACATACTTATCATGAATACCTTTCAAGATGATTACATTTTCCTACTATTACAACAGGTGATTTGGATTAGTTGGTACAACATCGGACTTCTGACTAAGAGTACGCGGGTTCGATCCTCGACCGCGCCCTAAACTTTTTTTAATCTAGAAAATGACCAAAATTTCACTTTTCAAATAGATCGCTTCAAATTTAGATATTACATAGATAAATCTAATTAAAAATTATATATTTGACAGCTTGCCAGTGGTCAATCTTAATTAAATTTAATTTGACAGCTTTTTTATCAGTACACGTACGGATATGTTTTTTTTCCGCACGCGTATGAATAAAATCCACTTTCCATGAAGTAGGCAGTGCGATATATGTCACTTTCCTATGTGATCGTAGGAAAAAATGTTTAGTTTATATATTGATTGCGGTATAATAACCTTTTTAAATCTTAACCTAAAGCAACTCGTTTCCATTCATAGTTTTTGCTGCCTTTGCATAGTCTTTCGCAGTTGTACACTTCCACTCTCTTGTTCGTAATAAACATATAAATGTTTCGTATTACTGTTTTATCACTGGCGCACAATGAATTTACTTGCGATTACCATTTCACCTTTTACAATAAGGGTGTATTCTGATTAAAAGTTGTTATATTTTAGGTAACCAAGTCCGGGTCCCAAAAAATACATCCAGATTTTTATGAACAGTGCTCTAAGGAACTAGGAATACAAGTTGATATTTACGATCAACAAAATAAAACAAGCATGTTATGTTTACAAAAGTGTGTGTTTGAAAAAGACGGCACTATCAACAAGAAAGGAGTACTAAAGAAATCAGCGCCCATGAAATTTCTTATAAATTCCTTTTTCAGTAATAATAAGGAAAGAATTGGGTTTTTCAATCGATGTGTAAACAACTTAATGCCATTGGGTCATGTTAAAGACTGTTGGGATATCGATAAACTGATATATTGTTTGGTGTCCAACGCCGAACCCTTCATGGGTGAAGGTCCTTTCATGTTACCACCTGATATGCAAAACTACCAAATGCCTCAAGTACCTCAAATGCCTCAAATGTCTCAAGTGCCTCAAGTGCCAGGAGGAATACTTCCTCCAGGATGGATGCATCAAGCTCCATTAGGATCTCCGAGATTAGCTGATCAATAACAGAGTGTAAATTGCAAAAAGGATATACGAAAACTGTTGTTGTTTTAGTATTTATAATGCTTAATAAAGATTTAGCATAGTATCATTTATCCTTTTTTATCCCAAATATGACAAGGATATAAACTTGATAGTATCCGAATATTTAAAAGACACATTGGGGATTCAATATGTGATGCCTTTTTGTAGAAATATAAAGTTATAAATTATTTAAATTATTATTATTAAATATTTAATTAAAAGACATAAATTCCCTTGATTAGCTTCAATTTCAATAAATCACGAATCGTTACATAAATATGAAGTAGGAAGGTTGCACGTACGAAGTCAAGTTCAGAGCGTGAAATAAACATAAATAGTATTATTTATATTTACTTATGATGAACTTGACTCGTCGTATAAATATGCTAAAGATAGTGTTTTAAGAGGCATTCTAATTATCGATTCTCATTATAATTATGATTACCATTACTATTAATATTAGTGTTAAGTAATAAGTAGGTTAATGTATAATAGTAAGTTAAAGTAATGAACAGAACGTGTCCCAGTGTTACGGGTAGTTGTTTTATTCCTGTAAGATGACCCACCGAGTGACCAGCAACACCACCTATTCAGAGGCCCTTCCACACCTATAATCTACCAAGTATCCATCGACGATACATTCATTACATGGCGATCCTGCCAGGAAGAATTTGTATTAACGGATACAGCAGCAAAACCATGGGATATAACATATATAGATACGGTCGGTCCTTTTCCACAAAGTGAAAATGGTAACCGTTATTGCAT
>CAJUYH010002252.1:0-41255 GCA_910591685.1 Galerucella tenella | reverse complement strand
GACTTGGTTATTCTTGCCCACTCTGAAATTGATGTTCGCAGAAAGTTGAAACTGCTTGAAGAATATTGCAACCTAAATGGTTCAACAGTGAACATTGAGAAAACTAAAATCATGGCTTTTTCCAGGGGGGGCTTCAGTTTTGATAAAAGAACGTTCAAGTTTATAGGTGAAAACATTGGCTTTGTAAATAAATATGTATATCTAGGTGTTACAATCACATCCTCTTGTCTTTTTCGTGAAATGGCTTCTGTTACTGCCGAAAAAGGAAAACAGGCTGTCGGTGCTATTATACCAGTCCTAGCTAAAGCTTAAATCGACACATGGCACCCTAGAATAAAAATTTTTCAAGCACTTGCTTTAAGCACCTTGTCGAACTGCATACCTGTCTGGGGCCTTCGATATCACGATATTTTGGAGCGTGTACAGACTAATTTTTTGAAGCGTGTGCTTATGCTGCCCAGAAACACTTCTGATTGTGCTCTTAGGATAGAAACAGGACGTGTTAAATATCTATATAATATATTCAAAATGACATTAAACTGGTTACTAAAAATTCTTTCCATGGAAGATAACAGATTGCCTAAAATATGTTTTAACCAGCAAAGACATTTGCTGTCTTGTGACGAAAAATTTAACTGGGCTTTACAAGTCAGAAATCTTTTTTATTTTGTTGATGCAGCTGATGTTTGGGAAATCTTTCAGTTAATACCTTAAAACAATCCAAAAAAAGCTTCTGGCAAGCTTATATGACAAACTTTTTAAAGTAGACTGTGAAGCTGTCTCCAGCTCTACTTTTTACTGCTTATACACCAACTTTCCTTTCTCCAAAAGCCCTAAAAATTTTCTTTCTTTAAAACTTCCTATCCAGGTCACTCGCACCATAGCTCAATAATTAAGACTTGCTAACAAGTATCGCTTAAAATTTACACTGAATGGAGTTTCGTACGTTATTAACCCAAATGAAATATGTAGGTACTGTATGTAACAGGCTCGAGTTTGAGACGATTGAACATTTTCTTTTTGACTGTCCGATTTTCACAACTATGAAACCTAATAACTGCGCAACTGTATCTAATTTGGAAAGTCTAGTTTTTCAATTAGAAAACCTAAATGTAACCTCGGCAAAAAGCATATCGTTTTATTTATGGAATATTTTAAAATTAAGGGCTTATCATAATTCAACACATACCGCTTCCCCACCAACTGACACAGTGTAACTAAAGTATCATTAAATACGGAGTAAGAGAATAAGAAAAAAATTGTTAACCTAACTATTATATAAATTTTCATGGTTATAAATGCAAATAATTTTATATTGTGATATATTCATGTAATCTATTACAATGTATTCAGCTGAAAGAAAATTAAGACCATTTGACAACGCCGTTAGTAAGTATCACCTGATCCTAATTTGTGAACCTAGGATATCTAGACATAAGCTCTGACATAGGATTTTAGTGTGTAATTTTATAAGCTTAAGTGTTAAACGAAAATATTAATGCTTACGAATATTTCTAAAAATTGGCAAAATTTAAGTATTTTCTTCCGGTTTTTTGTGTGAAACAGAATGACATTTAGTTCAAGATAATAACCTTTACTGTTTAAAGTGGAAATATTTATCGTGAAATAGCATGAATTGGTGTTGAGAAAGTAAAATTTTTTGAACTAAAATCGTGATTTTTGAAGTAATTACTCGATGATCCAGCGAAATTTTTGTTTTAATCTGCTTTATTTAAGGTAAGCTGTCAAACAAATCTAAAATTAACATAAAATTCCGAGGGTCGCGAAGTCTACCAGAACCATAACTTGTTCAGAAGTATCCTTTTCTAACGTATAATTACGTGCGTCCAGAGACATTCTAAACTGTTCCCACGCAGACTTTTTTGTCTTCATTGTATTTCGCGGTATACTTTGCTTAATTGTACTCTCTATTTCATTTATTGAATTATTTCCAAATCTTTTATTATTCATGTTAATAATACTTATTTCAATTTTTGAAACAGTTTCAATAATTTTTAGACAGTTAAATAAATAAATAAACAAATTAGTTTCCTTAGAAACCACTAACAAAGATTTTATACCGAATTTTATCACAGATAGATTTGATATATTAAACGTCAAAAAATTGCCGCGACAAGACAAAAAATTGCCAGTTCAAAACCTTCAAATTTTGTCAGTTATCAATCTACTCTAGTGAAATAGTCAGTATAATACCAAGTGATTGGCTAAAATAATGTATTGCTATTGGCTAAAAATGTCAGATTTTGACAATTGAAAAAATAATCAGTGTAATTTTGATGCTATCGGTGGATACAAATTTTTTTCTCATTACGATTGGCTGACAGGATTCTTTAAAAAATAATCGATAAAATTTGAAGCGGTATTACCTACCTTTGATAATTTTTCACGCTGTTTGATTGGATCCTCGTTTGAATGAATGCGTAAGCCATTGGGTACCGGATATTTGTCAGTGTCAATTTTATTTGACGTTGAAAATTTGCTGTCAGTTAACCTACTTACTGAAGATACTTACATATTTGCTAAATAGTTTAAACAATAATCACGCCGAATTACATCCGTTATACTATTTTTTTTTAAATAATTTCAACTAGATTAGCACTAGTTTTTATTGCTATTAGGAAAACCCACTCGTAGACTTCGTCCACTCGTGAGATTTCCATAGCAACAAAGATTCGGGCATCCAGTTAAAATTATCAAAAAATTATCACCACTTGTGTAATTACTGTTGATTACATTCACAAGATGACAGACAATGACTGATGAGTCATTGAAATATCAAATGCCAAGTTTTGTCAAACCTGTGTTTTAGATTCGGTTTTAGTGACGGAAGTAGAAAACAGTGGTTATTTTTTATTGATAAGTTTTGACCTAATCCTTTTTTTGTACAAAGCCTAGTTTTGTAGTATTGTGATTCAGTGATTCAGAAGCCGGTCCTGTCGCAAGCTATAAATTTTGTCGAATGCGACCTTTCTAGAAAAGTTCCTTTAACAGGTAATATTCCAGACTGTTCTCGAAGCGTAGAAGGCGGTAAATTCAACAAAGTCCTAGAGTTGCGAAGGACTATATATACGCGGGTTTTCGAGTGAGTCGGGGGGGGGGGGGTGTCCAGTATACAGTGAATCGATAAACAGTTTCAGTATACAATGGGTGAACAGATAGTGAATATGAATTGTGTTGAAGATAAATTGGGACAATTATTATACCGAGTGTAGATAAATGAGAAGACATTAAATAGTGTGTATATAAATTAAGTTTATTATAGTGTGTGAGTGTTTCTTCAATAAATCAATTGTAATTAGCAATAGTGAGCGTATAATTTTATCCCACGGTGAAAACAGCTTAAATTAATGCGAAAAACATTACAAAGGTGTCAGAAGTGGGATTATATAAATAAATAATTACGTAAAAATGGCTAAGAGACTATGTGACCTGAAAGTGACGAAACTAAAAGCAGAATTAGAAAATCGCGAGCTGGAAACGTCCGGAAAGAAGAGTGAATTAGTTGAAAGACTGAAAATAGCACTGGAAAGTAAAGACTTGGATCCAAAAACATTCATAATCAATGACGAGTTCCCCACCATAATCTCGTCAATATCTGCTATGGAGGACGATATTTTTGCTAATATGGACGAGAAGATTTCCACCCTAAAGGACGACATTTCTGCTAATATGGACGAGAAGATTCCTACCATGAAAAATGATATTTCTACTACGAAGGACGATATATCTGCTAATATGGATGAGAAGATTTCCACCATGAAGAATGATATGTCTGATATGAAGAACGATATTTCGGCCGATATTTTGTCAATAAAAAAGAACATTGCCGCTGAAGTCGAAAATAAAATTTACCGCATGAAATCAAATATTGAGAAAATGGAGAGTGAGATCACAAAATGGATGAGAAAATCTGGGAGTTCAAGAACACAAGACATGCCAGCAGAAGAAAAGAAGATCGAACAAATAAAACCCTGCAAGCCAGAAACACTCCCCAAGATAGAATATATTGGCAGTTTTGCTCGAGTCAAGGATTCAACGTTTGACGGAAAGATGTCGTGGGCCAACTATGTTAAACAGTTTGGAGCAACCGCTAGAGCGAATAAATGGTCAGACAGAGAGAAGGCAGTGAACTTGATCATCTCGCTTCGGGGAGATGCCTTGGATGTGCTTCAGACAATACCTCTTGAAGAAACGAATGACTTTGAGCAGCTGAAGAAGAGGTTGGACATGCGATATGGTCACGAACATCTAGAACACTTGTACCAATCTCAAATGAAGAATCGAAGGCAGAGACGTGACGAAACCCTTTAAGAGTATGAAGTGGATATCGACCGACTAGTCCGATTTGCTTATCCATCAGCAAGAGAAAACATGATGGAATGTCTAGGAATGCAGGCCTTTATTTATGGCTTACGTGACCCTGATATGCAGAATACGCTTCGTTTAGCCCATCCAAAAACATTGGTCGATGCATTGACTGCTGCTTTTGAATATGAAGCAGCCACGAAGGCGTCAGGATATAACAAAATTAGGACCGTTCAAGAAGAGGGTGACGAAGATAAAATGACCAGTAAGTCAACTTGATAAAAAGCATGGTAGAACGAAAGCCGAGGGAGATTAGATGCTGGAATTGTGGCGAGCTAGGACATGTACGCAGCTCGTGTAAGCGCACTAGAACTCCAGGAAACCAAGAACCCCAGTCCCAGGAAAACTAGAATGGGTCGGCCACGAGGGGCAGCACCGACCCAGGATCGTTCCAAAGACCCTCTCATACTGATAGCCTCTCTCAGATGCCGTAATGACAGTGTATATGTGGATGGCAGGAAATTTACTTTGCTGGTGGATACTGGAGCAACTAGAATCATTATACGGCCAGAGATAATAAAATCTAAGAAGATTCTGCCAACGAGGCTGCGACTCCGGACCGCAACAGGGGATAGTGCCAATGTTCATGGAGAGACGCAAATCCAATTGGGAGTTTTTGCAGAAAAATTTACGCATACGGTAATCGTAGTTGACATCGAAGATGACGTGATTCTGGGAATGGACTTAATGAATTTACATGGTTTCCAGTTAGACTTTAGAAACAGAACCATCAAGGTGGGTTCCGAAGAGGTATTCCTTCATCCATATAAAAGCAGAACGGTGTTGGCAGCTGTACAGGAAAATGCTGTTCTCCCTGCACGAAGTGAAACCATAATAGTAGCGCAGCTACAGGGAATTATGGAAGAAGGTACACCGGTTATGATGGAACCTTGGAACCACGACGAAGAGGTTGGAAAAGGCGTGCTAATTGGAAAAGAAGTGGTTACGTCAGCGAAGGAGATCCCAGTACGTGTCACAAACGTGAACGATTACCCAATTACCCTCAAGAAGGTAACCAGAATTGGATGTTGCATACCGGTGACGTCTATGACAGATTCGAACAGATGTTGTCAATAGCTGCCCAATCCTTAAATCGAGCTGAGAAAAGGAACATGAGAGAATTCCTCTTGCAGTCGAGATCTATTCGTACCAAAAGGAGGAAAGACTGGTAGAACATCAGCCATCAAACACAAAATCAATACTAAAATGACAAGCCAATTGAACAATCAGCTCGAAGGCTACCACAAACGAAGAGAGAGGAAGCTGAAAGAATAATTCAAGAGATGGAGGAAGAAAAAGTAATAGAACCCTCCACTAGTCCATGGGTGTCTCCAGTAGTGCTCGTCAAGAAGAAGGATGGAACTTCCAGATCCTGCGTGGACTATCGCCAGCTGAATAACGTGACAAAAAAGACTGCTATCCTCTGCCTCGGATCGACGATACGCTACACACTTTGGCTGGCAGTAAAATGGTTCCCACATTGGATCTGAAGTCTGGCTATTGGCAAGTAGAAATGGACCCAGAAGTCAAAGATAAAACTGTTTTCACCACCAGAGCCGGTTTATGGCAGTTCAACGTCATGCCCTTCGGACACTACAGTGGGCAATGAAGAATTGTCACCCACCAGGATCAGAGAAGATCAATAGAATGATCTGGCAATGGAAGCAAGAAAATCGGCGACCTACCTGGCAAGAAGTGTCGAGATTATCACCAACACTGAAGGCATATTGGGCTCAGTGGGACTCTCTTGTCCTGGAAGAAGGTCTGTTGTAACGAGTCCTTGGAAACGATGATGGTTCCGAAAATAGACGACAAATAGTTATCTCGAGATCGAGAGTAGCTGAGGTACTGAGGAAGTTACACGACAGTCCATCAGGAGGTCATCTGGGAGTGAAGAAAACCCTTAAGCGAGTTCGTGAAAGGTTTTATTGGATGAACAGCTCCGACGATGTGAAGATCTAGCAGGAGAAGACTACGTGATCCAGCTGAGAACGATGGACGATGTACACGAATTAGTTCGAACGAATCTCCAAGTTGCCAGCGACAGAATGAAAAAACGGTGCGACACGCAGGCTACAGAAATCAGTTTCGAAGAAGGGGACAAAGTATGGTTACAGAACCCTACAAAGATCTTGGGAGGGTCCATACTTAATCAAGAAGAAGATCAACGACGTCATCTATCGCATAAGTAAGATCCCCAATGGGAAACCGAAAGTAGTCCACCAAAACCGACTAGCGCCATTCGAAGGAGACCATGACTAAGAAGAAGGAGTGAACCATCTCCGTGAAGACCCTGCCCTCGAAGAATTTCTGGGCGCATATGGAGGTACCGGTAAAGCTAGATTTGTGGTTACTAGAAAGCAGCGACAAGATTTGTTCACGCTCCCTATTCACTGGCATCCAACATCCCAGCCAATATTAAAAATGCACGAGGTTTGGCATTCGTCTTTCGAAAGAAGTTTGGACAATCAGAAAAACTTTCAGAACAGATTCCAACCCCTGGCAAGACACTGAAACTCAAACACAATTCCCGACACATCTTCTATCTGGTAAGTGATCTTCGAAAATATCGATGTCCACATTTTAATCTGCAGCTATTCCCCACGTTATCAGTATCCGATGAAGACAGTACCCTGTTATTTCCATACGACCGGAAAGTGTAGGAATGGATCCAGTTGCCGATTTAAACATCCAGTCCTGGCAGAACAGGAGTTCCAGGAGGAACTTACTTTTAAGGAGGGGGCAATGTTACGAACTCAGTGATTCAGAAGCCGGTCCTGTCGCAAACTATAAATTTTGGCGAATGCGACCTTTCTAGAAAAGTTCCTTCAACAGGTAATATTCCAGACTGTTCTCGAAGCGTAGAAGGCGGTAAATTCAAAAAAGTTCTAGAGTTGCGGAGGACTACCTATATATACGCGGGTTTTCGAGTGAGTCGAGGAGTAGTTCAGTAAACAGTGAATCGGTAAACAGTTTTAGTATAAGTGAGAGAACAGATAGTGAATATAAATAGTGTTGAAGATAAATCAGGACAATTTTATTATTATACCGAGTGTAGATAAATTAGTAAACATTAAGTAGTGTATATATAAATTAAGTTTATTATAGTGTGTAAGTGTTTCTTCAATAAATCAATAGTTATTAGCCATAGTGAGCGTATAATTTTATCCCACGATAAAAACAGTTCAAATAAATAAGAAAAGCATTACAGTACCTATTTCGAAGGCGAATAAGCAAGTATTCAATTTTTTTGTAAAATCCGAGGAAAAAGTATTAGTCAAAAGCGTAATATATTGGTGAAATTACAAAATTGACTTTAACTTTCCTAATTTGATACTGCAAATTTCATATCGTTTTAGTCAATGCTGCCGTGTGCAATAATAGTTGCAAGGATAAAGAAGTGATATTCTTATGTTTTTATGTTATGTTATGTTATGTTATGGTTTTTTCGGATCGGACAATTTTTTTGTGCAAATGTGGCCCATTCTAGAAAAAAAAGGTATTATGTCATTTCTCCGTATAGTACTTTTTTGATTGAAAAGTTATAAATTCTTATAAGTCGAAAAAACGAAGATTTTTACTGAATTTCGATGTCAATAATTTTTGACCCACTGAGCATCTTTCTAAAAAAAATTTTCTGAAAAATACTGTTTCTTTTTTGAACCTCTCTTTACACATTGGTAGAAAAGCTTCGATCACCGCTCGCCAAACGCAAGACAATCTGTTCTAGGGCATATTATATGTACATATAATGCGCGCCAGAATAGATCGGCCTGCGTTCGGCGCTCGGTGATCGGGTCTTGAGCAGTCTTGACTGCAATGTTTAGAAAGCGATTTATGGTCAATCGTGATAAGTGCCAAACACCGAACTTGCGCTAATATCGGAGTACACCAATTTGTAGAGTAAGGTTTAAAGAACAAGTAGGATTTTTCAATTTTGAAAACTGTTCAGTTGGTCAAAAGCTATTAACATTGAAAGTTGGTAAAAATCGTCGATTTTTCGATTCTTAAAAATGTATAACTTTCTAAATATGCCCTATGCGGAAAAATGACAAAATACCTTTTTTTTCTAAAATGTACCATATTTGCAAAGAAAAATTGTCTGAATCGAAAAGCCCAGTTCATCTCCTTAGTGGTCGAAGACAGCCTAGATGTAAAACTTGTAACACTCACCAATCAGTTAAACATTTGATGATCGAATGCAACACATATAACATTAGGAGAGCTTATGATGATATGAGAAACAATAGGTACTCTCTAGTAAGTACTGTGCAATTAACAAAATTGTTCTAAAATTTTCAAAAACAAATAATTTGTTCGATAAAATTTAAACTATTAGGATTTAACATGAAGTAAACAAACTGTCAAACTGAACATAGATGTGTTGTATGGTTTATTAAAGATGAATAGACGATGACGTTGCAAAACAAATTTTTTTCACATTGTCAAGTTGTAGTTTTTCCTTTATTGTAAAAAAACTAGAAATGTGAATATGGCACTCTTATTATTTACTAATAAAATCTGATATCTGTCTCAGATTTATTTATTAGAAGTGATATGTATGTGAAAAGTGTGGATAAGATACAAGAAAAAGAATCCAATCATTCTACGGTGTGTGAATTTAGAAATTCACAATTTGCTGTACGTCGTGACCGTGGAAAGTGATTTCCAGCGGTCTAAGTCATAATTATACAGAGTGTGAGAATAAAGCAGACATATCTATTTGACAACAAAATGAAAAAGTGTAAAATGTCGAACTACAAAAGTGTAAGTTAATTTAGTAAATGCTCAAAATGGTTTCAATTGTTTTGTGAACAATAGTACAACCTATTTTCAAATGTTGTTTTACTAATATCACGCCATGCTAGACTTCGTCATAAATCGTCAATTGAGGTTGATTTAGTTTTATAAACAACCGACGTAAGGGGACCCCGACGAGTTGATAAAGTAGGATTTATACAAAAATTTGAATTTCTTCATCGAGTACTCTTGCGGCATTCCTTCTTTTATTTGCCACTGAGCATGTTTCTTTAAATTTTGCGACATCACAAATATACAAATTACTTACATATTTTTCAGGATACCGTTCATTAAACACGTTAGCCGTTTGAAAATAACTTTCGTTCTTAGACAACCCGTATTTCGAAAAGTAAATAGGCTAGACCCCTCAATCCTTATATCATTTTGTCCAATTTTACGAAAGGTCTCGTTGTGAGTGTCATTTGAAAACACCCGGTATATGTAGTTTAATTTTACCTCTTTGACAGAATAATTACGGAATGGAAATTTCCAGAGAAGATATTGTGTTTTATTTGTTGTTTTCAAATACCAAAACGTCTCGCCATATTTTCACTCGTCACTCAGCAATAGTACCATTCTTTTAAAACTATCTTTTCAGTAATCTAATTTATATTTTCGCTTTCAGGCGAATAGAAGGAAAATGCGTGTAACAAAAACTTCTAAGGGTAAGTTTGTTTTATTATATATATATAATGCGCATCCATCCCAAGGGTTATTAGCGCTCAACAAGAATATATAACAGATTAACATTAGTTACAGAAGTGAAACACGGTATTTAACCAAATCAAATTACATTATTTGTGAATTTCCGGTAATATAATAGTATATTATGCAACGATCATGTAATGAAATTTGATTTAAAGAAAATATTAAAAAAATGCACCAACCGGGTCGCGAACCCGACATATAGAGCAATGTAGAGATCGAAAACAGCATTATACAGCGCCTTTGCTCACCATGCTACACGAGACCACATTATTGAACTAATAGCATAAAGCGTATATATAGGTATGAACCAACGAGGTAAAAGAAAAAGGAGGAGGGAAGTCGCCATATTGAGAAGCCACATTAGTGACATTAGTAATCAATTCTTGTGTCAAATTGAAAAAATAGTGATTTTCAGTAAAAGGAAGATTATTCATGAGTATTAGTATAAATTTAAATTGATATTGAGTTGAGTTGAGTTGAAAAGATGCATATATGAGAGTTTTTTGTTTCTACTAATTGAATAATTTAATGTACACCTCTGGTTTGTTTACGGAAGTCGGCCATATTCAGAAGCCACTTTGGTAGATGATTCTTTATACTGTTATGTTGTCTCCTCTTTCTTTTACCTCGTTGGTAGGAATTATTGGTTTTGATTCGTATATGTATAAAAGCTCACTTGTCGAGAATACGGACCCTCTTTGCAGAGACGACCATTGCATTATATCTATCGTAAACTGGGATTCTGTTATCTACCTCACACTGATGATGGCGCAAAAACGCCGAAACTGGCTTGTGAGTATTAATGATAACAAAATGTTACGGCCTATTACACTTTATATTTGATGGTCTTATTGAGGTATATTTTTTTATGAAACATATTTAGCCATTTGAAGAATTATTAGGATTTAAAATCGTAAGAATGTCTTCCATTCCATTTCTATTAACTTTGATAATATACTGTGGGAATCTGGCCCTGGTGAAGTTCTGGAAGAAGCTTTTTATTTCCTCTACGTGGGCAGAGAAGAACTTTATCATCTCGAAGAAGTCCTGCTGCTCTTTGTGCGGCGTGGTTGTCTCCTTTGCTGCGCTGGAGTAGCTTATTCCCAATATTGTCCTTGTTTTGCTTTTGCTGGTGTGGGTGATGTCTTCTTTGGAGGCTCTGACTTCCTCTTAGGCCCTTCTGGGCATCCTCTGTAGTTGGCTAAGTGCTCTGGCAGTTGATACAGGTGGCTGGTCTGATTCTGGGTCTTTTGCAGTGATATAATCGGTGAGAGCCTCCACATTTCACGCATCTTGTCTCCATGTAGCAGGTGGACTGGCCATGGTGGAATCCCTGGCAGTTGTAGCACTGGGTGGGTCCGCTTTCTCTTCTTGCAGCTTCTTGTCTTACCTTTGCTGACAGGATGCATTGAATTGTCTTCAGTTTCTTGACGTCTTCCTTCTTGTATTCCACCATGTAGACGGCCAGCTTCTTCTCCTCTTTGTACCTGGAACTTACTACGTCCTATTTTATTTCTTCTAGGTCCTCGTATGGAGACATCCTTAAGATGACGGTCTTTCTCGTCTTCTCTGTTTGCTCTATGAAGGCATACCAATTCACATTATATCCTTACAGCTCTTCCAGGTACATGTCATCTTCCTGTAGTCGTCTGGTCTTTCTAGTACTTTTACTCTCAGCTTTTCACTGTAGGTAGATCTCATCTATATACCTCTGGTGGTGGCTTATTTTCGGATCCTGGGGAAGTCCTTGGTCGTTTTGATAAATATTGGAGGTGGTATTTGGATATTTAGGTATTTAGATATTAATGTCCAAAAATCGTCATTTTTATCACTGACTGACCTATAGATCAAAATTCTAAATCAGTTCCACATGACCTAGAAAGTTCAAATTTGGTTTCCGATAGGTAGCTGGATGGAACCAAAGGAATACTTCAGAAACTAGTGAATTCTCATCATTTTATTCTAATTTTTCAATAAATTGATTTTATTGGAAATACTTAGGTACTTTAGGAAACCAATGTTATTTCTTCTTATAACTTAGGATAATATATATAAGCTTAATATCCGACTTGCTAGTTCGAATTTAGGAATTATCATTAAGTACCTACTAAAACAGTCATTGGAGAGCTCTACGCTCGATGGCTAATTTCTACCAGTAAGCCAAATTTTCGGAAGAATAAACTTACAGCTTTAGAACTAGCGAGGGCTATAATACATATATTATAATTCGTATATTAAAAATAGCCAAGTCAGACCTTAGGCTACAATATATCATCCTTGAGTAACCTATAAGAAAAAATGATATTTCAAGTGGTTATAATAGTTATTTACGTAATTAGTGGGATATGGACATTATTAACGCACGCATGTGAAGTTTTCACGACGAGGCCGTAGGCTGAGTCGTGTAATCACATAAGTGCGTTAATAATTCCTATCACACGTGTTACGTACAAAATTTTATCTACAACTGTTTATTAGTATTTTAATCGTATTTATATCATAAGATAAAAAAAAATTCAATCCAACGTATTTTTAATAATATTGACTGCAAACATGAGGTACTGTGTATCATATTTTGTGACCATAGCAACAAAAACAAACAAGGCTGTGGAAATAAAATAAATTAGTTATGTCGTCTAATTTTCAAAGTTGAATGAACAAAAATCTATAAAATGAGTTCAAGCGAAGACAATTTCCTTTCGGAAATTGAAAATGCAGCTTCCAGTGTTATTTTAAATATTTAATTCTGGTATTAATATGTTTCTAAATTCTTATCATCGCAGTAGTGCGGTAATGTATTCAAAAACGCACTAGTGTGGTAATATACGTCATCATGACTCTGAAAATAGTGTCAAATCGTACCCGTTACATGACAGTTGTAGATAAAATATTTTATGTGGCTATAAATAAATTTCAGGACCGACCATTGAACTTGGCACACATTTAGATCTCACTTCTCATGCAGTTGAAGTCAACAACCAAGGCATATACCAATATTCAACTTGCCTCTCATTTCACATTCATGTTTTTGATGGGATTTAGAATAACCCTAATTTAAAAAAAAAAAGGAATTGTTAACCGAATTGTTGATCCAAGGTCTTCGAAAGTTATTTAGATTAAAATTTGGCCAACTATTTTTCTCTTTTATTTCAGACTTCGATCCTCAAAAATTTGTCGACAATTTGTTGAAAAATGGTTCAAAAATTGAATATGGGGATGCCAATATTTGCGACAAATGTGAGTTGCCGCCATTTTATGACGAACAGCTTTTCAAAATGTGAGTACAGAACGAAATTAATTATCCAAAAATTGTTAATATGGCAAGTATCGTTATATACTGGGTGTTATGCTAAATCCATACGAAAAAATTCAGGTGATTGCCTATAAAAAATCCCGATGATCATTCTTCCTATGACAAAATTTAAGCCACCCCTCCTTCCGAGATACCACTCCGGATGCTGAGTGAAATTGAGTATTTACTTTTCTTTGACATCTATTGAAAACACGCTTCACTAAAATGACAATATTTTACAGGACACTGTAATTATGTAGATACAATATTTTTTCCGAGAAATTTTTTTGAAATAAAATATGGGAAATCTAAGTTATCCACAAAAACTTTTTTGGCTTTTGAAGTTCGTCTTTAGAACCAATGGATTCGACAAAAAAACACAATATTATGATTTTATTCTTTACTAGGTAATGAAAGACGAAAAGAGTGAATAAGGAAAATACCAGAATAAGATGCGATCCATAAAAAATGTTGAAAATTCAACTCTTCCAGCGAAAATACATGAACGCAGAATACGTCTTATCCATAGTTAAACAGACTAAAATATTTAAGATATATTTTTTATATTTTATGTCTGTTCTTTCGCTTGTCCCATTAGAGATTACCTTCTACTTTCCTGTCCTGTCCATGGGCCATTTCTTATCCAAATTCTTGAAGTGTCATTTAAATTTCTGTCTGACATAGATCAAAAAAGCCGACGAAGAGAGACCCTTCCGATTGTTATAGTGTTCCGTGCCAGAGCGTCACAGCCTACGTCATCGGTTCGAGGCTGGCGTTCGGTGAACTAATGGGGAGGAGTGGAGAGAGAACGCACTAAATTCTGTCTTAGTTTAGTGTGACCGTCGTGGTCCATTCTTCTTTGAATCGCACTCTACGCTTCTATTTTTCAAATAGTTCAGAGTGTGTCAACAAAGTACAAAGTATTCAGTACGTTAAGTACAGTAGGTACGTTTTAGTGAAAATAGTGACTACAGTGTTCAATGGATATTTCTACGGTACGTAGCAAAATGTTACTTTTTCAGTAGATTCCTTATATAAAGGTGTTCTTAAGGATCGTCTCAATTGACGCGCATTGTTTCAAATTTTTGGATTTTGAGAACCAATTTTCCTTGTTACCTTTTATTGGAGATTCCATTAATAAAGATGGTTTACAACATAACTACCATTTATTTAACAAACTAAATATACATTTTCACCTTATTTTCTTCTGGCTGTGTCAAATCATGAATTACCACGTTTTCCCGTCGATATTTGGAGAGGAAGCGCGCCGATCGCGGCTCACGGTCGATAAGCGTCAATTCACCGCTGACGGAAATAAAATAAAATTAAACGCGAAGGTTCGAAATGCAAACGTATAAAATAAAATTAAGTAATATTGTTCGAAAACCGAACAAGTGTCTTGTGGCCATTCAGCTCAAAATGATATACTTTCTAGTGCCATAGGATGGTCTGAGTATATGGATACAAATTCTAACTGCCCGTATTATAGGTTGGGTTACGTTTGTGTTAAGTGGGTCTATTATTCCCTCCACTGCGACTGGCAAGAGTCTATTGTGGCTCACACCTATTCAGATTTAACCAAACAAATTCAGCTTCTCAACAAAGCCGATTAGTTTATCTGGTGAATGATATTTCAGGTCCGAAGGCCAGAGAGAGACCCTGCCAAACATCAGATACCTGATTCGAGCAGCGGCGGGGCAGGCACAAATTATATGGTCAAGAAAACATATTTGTATTCTGTGTAAAATTTTTAATTTTTAAAATCGCAGAGCGCTTTCTGCTGTTAAGCCATCTTCAGTGCTATACTCGTCAGGTATTTTTTACAAGAAACTTTTCGACAACACGTTGACGTCACAAATTAAAATATCTTAATTTGTGATGGATGACGAGAGTCAGTGTTCAAGCTGGTATCTGTACAAAATAAAGAAAATGTTTCCGATTTTGATTTTCCGCCTACAACAAAGGAACAAGAGCCCAGTATTCCAGAATCACAAGCAGACATAAACAAGCAAGGAATAGACTGTCAATGGTTTGTATCACAGGCTTGGGATGAAATTAGATATTCAGAAGTACAGAAAATGCTTCATGCTTCACCTGTGTTTTCTCAGCTTTTGGTTAATCATGGGCTTAATAATTTTGCAAATCAATATAGCGATTTTTTAGCCAAAACCGATTCTTCCTTGGGTACGCTCTGTCATGCTATATTGCTTAGTTCAGAGCTTTCAGACCGAGGCCTGGTCATTAAACATTCCCAGACTTTCTTAACAGAAGACACCTTATCGCTCCAATCGAAGCTCCGAGAGATCAGCTAAATCAGAAGAAAAAATTCAGCAGGAAAAAGATAAATTTCGTTTTCATAAAAACACAACTTTTCCCAAAGAGAGAAGACATCTCTTTTGACATGCCTTATCTAAAAAACCTTCCAGGCTAGCCAGTTGAAAATTTTTGTCAATTAATGGAAGTGCGGTGTCGTCACCGCTGAAAATAATTACTGGTTACAGGATTTCTTTTGTAAAGAGACCTCCCATAGTTCAGTTGTCAGGGAATATTTGACATCGGTCTCAAACACGTCCTTCACGTTCAATGGATACAGAAGTAAAATCAATGCTAAGATCTGGAGTCCTCAAAAAGGTGCAGCTGAAGACAGGTTTTCCTAGTACCTAAGCACGACGGGTCAAGTCGTCCAGTCTTCAATTTAAAACGTTTAAATCAGTACGTCGCACTGAAAAAATTTCACCTAGTAGGTAAATCATTACAAAATTCCACAATTTTCACAAGAAAAAGACTTCTTAGTAAAGCTAGATCTCTCTCAGGCGTACTTTCACGTATCGATAAAGGAGTCACACAAAAGATATCTGGCTCTCCATTACAGAAACGAAATGTATTGCATGACCTGTTTACCGTTCGGTCTAACGTCAGCTCCTGAAACGTTATTAAAAGTAACCAACTGGTTAGCGAGTTACCTGCGAAGTCTAGGCTTAAGGATAATTGTATACTTGCACGACTGTAATAGCACACCAAAACCCAGATATTTTGGAGGATCAAGTTACCAAGGAAGTAAATATTTTTGCGGTTCTATGGTGGCAAATAAACTTCAAAAAGTCTATTCTCCAACCACTAAAGGAATTGGAATACTTAGGAAGTATATGGAATCTATCGAGAAATCTAAAATTAATTTCAGAACCAAAACAGAACATTCTGCGCAAAAAGCTGGAAAATATATTGAAGAGAAAAAGCTGTTCATGGAGAACAGCGAAATCAATTTTAGGAAGCCTAAATTTCTCGGGGTTTAGAGTACCACTAGTTACCACTAGGTACACACTGTCGTCGAATGCAATGGCTCAGCGATCGCCTCTCTTCAAATTATTCCGACAAAATGTTTTCCCTAAAAGAAACAATCATAAAAGATATTCAATGGTGGATCCAGACAGTTCATTTAAGATCTCCCATTTTTCAGAAAAATGTAGACTTTCACCTAGCAACGGACGCATCCGAACTGAGGTGGGGAGTTCAATTGGGGGATACATCAATATCTGGTCAATGGACATCAATAAAGAAAGATTGGCATATAAATAGAAAAGAGTTATACACGGTTTATATAGTCATCAAGAAGAAGCTGCAGATTTTAAACAACAAGTCGGTTTTAGTACAGACCGACATTCGAACAGTACAAGCATTCGAAACGAAGGGGGGACGAAGTCACTGAATCTTTTTCTCCAAACTGAAATGTTTTTAAAAATGACAAATCGTTTCAGTATACAGCTGACAGCCTGCTATATCCCAGGGATTTACAACTTGATTCCAGATTGCCTTTTCCGGCAGAAACAAATACCAGATTGGCATCTCTCTCCAGTGGTCTAACTCTCGCATTCACCCCTGCTTTCTCACCCCACACTTCCGCGCCATACAACATACTCTGCTCTACTGTCCTACCATTACCCTCCTCTTCCACTCTCCCGGTCCTTTCACATTACCCATTAATCTCCCCAGCCATGTTGCCCTTACTTTTGCCTTCTGTGTAGCCTTCAACATATGGGTTTTGAACGATAATTGGCTATACAACCACACCCCTAGATATTTCACCGCTTCCTCCATCCGAATTTCCCGTCCCTTCACCATCACCCCCACTCTCCTTGCCTTGCCCCGCCCTTTCACCAGTACCCCACCGTCTTATCCTCAGCCACTTCCAGTTCACACCGCTCTATCTTCTCCACAATCTTCCTACACATCCTTTCCAGCTTTGTTTATATCTCAACCCTTCCCTTTTCCATACATACCAGACAGACATCGTCCACATACACTGTAATCTCACATCCCTCTTTAGATGCTATCCCACAAACTTCATCAAACACACACTTCCAAAGCGTCGGTCCCAGAACCGAGCTCTGGGGCACTCCAATCTCCGTTCCATACCTTCTCCCTCTAGTGTCAACTATCGCACGCCCTGTCATGTAATCCTCTACTAGATTAACTAGCCCCTTCCCTACTCCAAGCTTAATCAACGCGCTCAACACTGCCCGTTTACTGACACTGCTGAACGCGTTCCCTACGTCGAAGAACACGAATAGGGCATAGGGCCAAGTCCACCACCCTGCCCAGCGCTGAGATGCATGATGTTGGTTTTCCTTGAAACCCCATAACCACCAGCTTCCTCCTCAATCCTAACCTTTATCATCCCCTCCATCAATTTACCCAAACCACACAACAGGCTGATGGGCCTGTAGTACCCCGCCCGTCTTCTTCACAGAGATCAGTTATTGCAGGATGGATTCGAACTGCATTAAAAGAAGCAATAATAGATGCTTCACCTGGAAGTATTCGATCTGCCGCTGGTTCAAAAAGAGCGTCAAATAATACACCAATTGATGAAATTCTTGCATGTGGCAATTGGAAGTGTAGAGATAATTCCATAAGATATTATTTCAAGGAAATTGAAAAAGAGTGGGATTTTGAAAAATCTCTGATTGATGACAATCTCCTGAAATGTTTTCAACCTATTTGATTGTTATGGTTTATAAGTTATATAAGAGACTGTTAATTTCTTTGATCTCAGTTGGCTGTTTTCATATAAATTTATATAAATCTCTCTTAGTTTATATATAAGAATTCCGTTTTTTTTAGTTGATATTCGTTATGGCCGTTAAAGACATTCTTGTAATAATAATGGATTTCAATGATCCATGGAATTTATATAATAAATACATGTCTACAATTTAATTATTCTCACACTACGCTTTTCGCTATCGTGACGACAGATCACAAGCACTTCTCAAATGGGTCAAGCGAAAGCACAGACATAAAATAGAAGCGTTTTTCCCTTGAAGAGTTGAAAACGTTTGTTTTTGGTCTTGCCGAAGCTTGACCCATGGATTTAAGACCTTGTCGGTCAAATCTAAGTACTGACAAGCTTCGCTAAAGCTCAGCGTTTTTAACTCTTCAAGGGAAAATTCCTTTCATTATTACACGCTATTCGAACGAGATTTTTCAAATTGTTGAATCAAGTATGGTATAGTATACGGAATGTTAATAAAACTCTATTTATTTCATCACAGTTTCATATACAGCGTGTGCTTTACAAATTAGGTTATCTTTTTCTTTTTGTCAGTCTAACAGCATACATATACAATAGTTGTTATGAACCCTACGGTGTGCTGTTTACTAATGGCTTAGGATACCATATTATACCATATTAATTCAATTCTGGAGATCGAGGAGACCAGTGTTGCGGCTTTCTCGATCAATCCAACGGTTGGGATGAGCTACATCTGAATATTTCCAAGAAATCCGACTAAAATGGGCTGCAACACAATTTTACATGGACCACATTTTTTGTCTTATATTGAGGCATGTATTTTGTGATTTATCTCATCAAACAATGTAGCTCGCTGAGGGTAATCTAGAGAGCTTGAGCGCGTTGGATATGTGGTAAAGGTAAATTTGCTGCTTTTTTAAAACTCGCAGATGTGTGTTGTTAGCAATGATTCAAGTGCTTGTTACTGGGTGTCTAGTAAACCTCAATTTGCTACTGCCAACAACAGAATTTGACATCTTCTTACTAAATAAGGCCCTCCACTGCTACTCGTAAGAGTCTGTTGTGGATCATACCAATTTAGAATTCATCAAACAAAATCAGCTTCTTAACTAAGCCGATAAGTTTGTTTGGTGAATGATATTTCAGGTTCCAGTGCGAAAGAGAGACCCAGCCAAACATCAGGCTACGCCTAACATTTGTTTGGATACTGGTATATTGTGCCAGAAATCAACAGCTCTCCTTGGTGTCCAGGTATTTAGTGTTTGTCTAGCAAAACTTATTGCAATGCCAATTGTAGGCTCTGGTCCTAGTGGCACCCTCTTTTGCAAGAGAGTCTGCCTTCTCATTTCCATCCATACCAGAGTGGCCAGGAATCCAGACCAGCGATCAGTTGAGATCTCCTATTCAGGTATTTTTTGGCAGTTCAAAACAAATTTTGACGTAACACGGGAGGAACTAAGTGCTTCCAAAGCTGCTTGGCTGTCCGAGAAAACTGTTCTGTGTATGTGATTGGTCTGCTCCAATCTGTAACGATGATTCCCAGAAACACCATTCTAGATACGACTATGGTTCGATACAAAGCTATTTTTCTCAAGCCAGTGTAGATATAAAAGAACGACCGAAAATCGTAGCAGGCTCTAGCGAGGTATTGACGCGGTGGTCTTCCTTCTCCGGTTGGCAAGATACTGACTATCCCGTTCAGCAGGGTATTGTCCTAGTTGAATAAACCTGTCCACGCTGGAGATATTAACTTCAGTGAAAATCCAGAAGCCGTAAGTGTGCGAGAGGTATTGATTTTCGTACTTTCCTGAATCTCCCGTAACTAAAGTACTTCACCGCGCTGAAGGCTATGACTTCAGTGTATATCCAGAAGCCCATTGGTGTGCGAGGGGTATTGACTCCGACACGCTGAAGGTATTGACTCATCCAAAAACCCTATATAGAGCGGAATGTACTTACTTTCGCCCTCTCCTGAATTTCCCGTTCCTAATGTATTGACTTATGGATACTCCGTTGCGTTCACTGTACGAGCCACTGTCGAAACTTCACAAGCAGAAGACGTTACCTGCGACGAAGTTCCAAGAGTAGAAGTATCCACATATCTCTTGAAAATAGCGACTGTACATAGTATTTTTAAGAATGAACTTTTATTTCATATTGGAATCTTGTCTCTGGCTGTACGACCCTAACCGGCGATATGTAACCACCCTTACAGAGGTCTACAAATCTCTCCACACATGAAATAATAGCGTACATTTCCGCCTGAAATACGGTTGCATAGGATCCTGGAGAGGTTGAAATTTCTGTTCTAGGTCTGCTCCCTACCAATCTTGATGACGATGCTCTTGACCAGTTTGTTGAGTTTATCTACGATCCCCATACCATTTCAAGAACTCATTTTCCTTCTAGAATTTATTTTTGCTTGAAAGACGCTTAGAAGCTTTCAGTGTTTGGTTGATGTCTCGAACACTTCTATCCAATTCTCTTATAGCCATGTGTATACCATTAAAAAGCATTCTTTCCAAGACAGGTATTACGTGAAATTATGGTACGTAAGTAAGTTAATGCTCGACCTGTCGTAAAAATCTCGATTTTCTACATTTTACTGTATTTTTGTTCTTTTGTTCGACTTATTCGTTCCATTACCATAATGATATGTTATATGAAATTAAAGTTATATATTTTTTAGGGGACAACAATTTTTCCACAAAAACATATTTGCAATGTTTTTTGCTAAACTCAACGGTCTTCTAGCAGTTCTAG
Source organism: Galerucella tenella (assembly GCA_910591685.1). Taxonomy (NCBI): domain Eukaryota; kingdom Metazoa; phylum Arthropoda; class Insecta; order Coleoptera; family Chrysomelidae; genus Galerucella; species Galerucella tenella. Next base: position 20,274 of record CAJUYH010002252.1, on the reverse strand, counting down.
CAGTACCTTCAATCTTGAAAATACTTATATTTACTCGAAAATCAGGTACAGACTATTCAGCATATATACGATATATTTCTACTACTTTTCATATGATCATTTGGTATAAAGACGAGTTCAAGCCTGGATCAAGGTAAGTATTCAATGAAACAAATTTGGTTATGTGAAAAGGTGGGATTTCACGGCTGGAGTGAATATGTTTGATGTTTTCCTGGCTGTTATAACGTGTTTTTTTCTGTATTTCTCTTCCAAACATTTCGGCTGTAACTGCGGCAGCCATCTTCAGTGGCGTTGACAAATACTCTTCTTGACGTATCAACTTAAACTGTTCACTGTTATATGTTCGCGTTTTAATGTTGTGTGACTTTGATAAATATGTTGTTTCTTTCTTTTCACTAAAGGTGGTTGTATATTTCTATAGCTTAGAAGCATCTAAGCCACTGAAGATGAAACGTTTGGGAGAGAAATTCAGAAAAGGCTACAACTTAACAACACTTAAAACTTGAAATACAACTTTGTTAATATTTATTTTACGATAACTATCCAAAGTTGGCTACACACATCCAAATCTAACTGGAAAGATGACAGTTGACATGATCTGGCGCTCATCTATTCTCATTTACGATAAATAAAAAAAGAGATGGCCGTTAAGATTACATAGTTGATTCAATATACAATCAAATGAAAACTTTTCAGAAAATATTCAGTCAATATATGTCCCAGGCTCAAGAAAATATAAATGTTACATCAAACATATATAGCACTGTTTTTGTATTTGAATGAAACTGGTAGTAACATGAATATGTAATCAATAAAACTGCAAATTCAATTTTATAATTATTTGGTAGTATCTTACCTTGACAGGAAATTATTAGTCCCAAAGTCAAGCGCACCTTTGATGGCGTCACCGGTTAATTTCATCCATCGTACTATCAGTGTTTATTTCATTTCAATTTGTTTTTGACATAAAATTTAAGGCTCTATGTGTGTGAAAACTGAAAACGAGCCTATAAGGTAGGATTTCCAGCACGGCGAGCAGAGGTGTATGACTCTGCGAATTCGCTTAAATGTCACAAATGATGGATTATAAGTTTGTTAAACAGCTTGTTAAACAGATAGTGCTCATACTTTTCCTGGTCTTCAGTGTCTTGAAATTTTTCCTAGCATTGTTTAGCAATCTTATCTTCGAAAGATGTTTTTTTAAAGAACAGGCAATTTATGAACACAATCTATCAACTGTCCATCAACTTTAACATCTGTCTTAAAAACAGGAAAAAGTTAGTATAGAATTATTACTGTAATAGAACATATTTCTTCAATATCATGTGATCGTACAATGTATGTATGTATGTATTTTGGGGTGACATTCACTGAGACCTAAAAGCTCTATTGTGCCCCCTTACTTCTACTCAGTTTCTGAGGAGAGTCTCAGAAACTAGTAGTTCCTTTAGTCCTATTTCCCGGAGGAATTTTAGGATGTCTGCAGGATTTAACTTGGGTAAATGTTTCTCTTCTATCCAGTAATCTCCTAGGTGCTGAGCTCTAGGATTCTGGAGTGCTGTGCAGTTGGAAAGTATGTGGATGGAGGTTTCTTCTTCCATCCCACAAAATTTGCATTCTACTTCCTCCATTATTTTGAGCTTTTTCAAGTGCCCATTCAGGCGACAATGTTCCGTTAAGATCCCTGTTGAAACTCTTAGCGCAGTTTTACTTTGACTTATGCATTCATTTGATCTCAACATGTTGAAGATCATACAATTAATCTAATGTGTAATTCTATATATACGGCAAAGTAGCACTTTGCGCTTTTAATGCACAAAAAGCAATTTATATTTCGAAAGTGGTTATTTCAAAATGGTAGTTATTGGATTACCACAAACTAGAATTGCAAAATCGCACAGCTTAGTGCCTAGATATGAAGTTACAACATGTGTTCAAAACTATTATAATAAATTCGTTCAAATTTGCAAATGGATCACTTTGAACTGGAAGTTTAATAAAATATCAATCTCACCAATTCAACTTATCGAACCTTTTTCAAGGGAAATTGAAAATTTTCCAACTGTGACATTAACATGTTTTCTATAAATCCAGATATATTTAAAATAACCCAAAAAAATGGGAATGTTTCTTCAAAATCTGATTATTGCAGATTATACCTAACCTATCACTTTTGCAAATCTTTCTATTTCGAGTAAAGGCTGATTTAGCCAAGGAATAGTGCGTAATACATAATTCTCAGTACGTAATGGATAATTGTTAAATCTTAAAATTCATATGTAACCGTTCACCTAACGTACTGTGAATAGTGCATTATTTAGTGTTTATTGCTTAATCCACCTTAATCCGCAAAGTTCGCAACTTTTATCTAAATACATTAGGAATTACCTCTTCTGTGCATGTGCGCATGCGTGGCCGTTTTCTTTTTTTATGGTTAAGATCAGCGTAGCTTTAATATTTTTGAGTTCCATGATAATTTTAAAAGGTGAACCACGTTATCGTTGTTGAGGTTTTATCTACTGAACTTTGACAACAATTTGACAGTTTTCAATGCATAAAAGTAACGCATTGTATAAACACAATTTTTCTGTTCCGCACTCGGAATTATGAATTACGGATTACGCATTAGGCACAAAAGATATAAATTACACACTATCCGTTGGTTGGGATCTATCCAATTATGCTGCAAAAGGCAGACGGCATTATACTCAGCAGACTGTGTACGATCCTTAGAGCAAGCATGGGACTAGGGTACATACCAAAGGTCTGGAGAAATGTTAGGGTGGTCTTTATTCCTTAACCTGGTAAAACAGGTGACAATAAAGCGAAATCCCTGAGACCCATAAGTCTGATGTCATTTGTACTGAAGACATTGGAAAAACTGGTGGACATGCACGTTAGAGGAGGATCGTTGGTAGAAAGACCGATCGACCTGGATCAATATGCATACAGACCAGGAGTATCCACAGACAGCACTCCATCACCTAGTACAAGGAATAGAGTACGCTCTCGAAAATAAGGAAGTATTATTAGCAGCCTTCCTTGATATAGAGGGTGCATTTGACAACACCTCCCACAAAGTAATCACTAGGGCAATTCGTCAAAAGCAAATTGACGAAACAAGCTGCAGATGGATAGACTGCATGCTGAAAGACCGAACGATATTCTCAACCTTGATGGGCACAACATTGTCAGCCCGAGTTTCAAGGGGATGTCCTCAAGGAGGAGTACTGTCTCCTCTAATATGGAACCTTGTAATGGACGGACTGATAAGGAGACTCAAAAAGGAACACCATACTGTCTTAGGATATGCGGACGATCTAGTCATCATATCACAAGGCAAATTCAATACTACGGTCAGAGAGCGCATGCAACAGGCTCTGAACATAGTAACGAAATGGACGACAGAGGTGGGTTTAAATATAAGTCCCACCAAATCAAACTTAGTACCCTACACCAAGAGAAGGGACTTGGCAGGTTTGGGACCACTATACCTTCAAGGTACGGAAATTCCAATGGTTATGGATGTTAAATATCTCGGGGTGATTATTGACTCGAGATTAACATGGTCCAAACAAATGGAAAAAGTTGCAGCAAGATCGGAAACCACACTAATGATGGCAAGACGAACTTGTGGGAAAACATGGGGGTTGAGTCCGCGAATGATACACTGGATATACAGTGTAGTGGTTAAACCCATAATAACATAATAATATGCGTCTTTGGTCTGGTGGACAAAGACGACACAAAAGAATGCAATGACGAGACTAGGCAAGGTGCAAAGACTTGCATGTCTCAGCATTGCAGGATGCATGAGAAGCACGCCAACGGCAGCACTAGAAGCCTTATTCGACCTTCCTCCACTACACCTCGTGATAATGGGGGAAGCAAGGATGGGACTATTTAGGCAGCAAGATAATCTGAGCAACAAAATAGTTAGATCAGGACACACATCTGTTAAAGACATCATAAGTGAAGCCATTTTAGATATGAAAACATACTATATGGCCACTAAACTTCTCCCAAGCCCTAAATATGAGGTAGAAATACCTCACAGAAAGGACTGGCAAGACCCAAGTAGACTGAAATTTCCCCGAGGAGAGACCTGGTACACAGACGGATCACAGACAGGGGAAGGAACAGGAGCAGGAGTGTACAGTGAAAAGAGAAACACAAAAGGCTCTTTCTTACTAGGCAAACATACCTCTGTATTTCAGGCAGAGATCTATGCCATCCTAGAATGTGTCAGAATTAACAAATATAGGACTGACACTCATAGGATAAACATACTAACTGATAGCCAGGCAGCCCTTGCGGCTTTAAATAGCCGCAAGGTAACATCCAGACTAGTAGAAGAATGTCAGAAAGAACTAAATGAACTAGCAGACCACATTAAAGTAAGATTGGTGTGGGTGCCGGGACATAATGGTATTTCTGGAAATGAACAAGCTGATGAACTCGCAAAAAGAGGTTCAGCAACAGCATATGTTGGACCAGAACCAGCTCTTGGGACCACAAAAAAGGTAGTCCGAGCGCAAATACAAAAATGGGTACAAAGCCAACATAGACTTCATTGGAGGAACACTCCGAAACAGGTACACAGCAAAACCTTCATAGGTGACACATGTGCAAAGCGGGCCAAAGAACTACTGAATATCAGCAGGAATAAGCTAAGAATTATTGCAGGTTATCTAACGGGTCATACCCCGTTAAAAGATCACCTGCATAAAATAGGGTTATATAACGGGGACCTCAGCTGCAGACTATGTGGCATGGAGAACGAGACCGTGACCCATATCTTGTCTGACTGTGAGGCACTGCACTCGAGGAGACGGGCAATCTTCGGAGAGGCCAATGTGCCACCTGAAGTATATGGCACACATCCAATGGACCTATACCGTCTACTCGAAGGTACGGGGATAACTGGATGGGTGGACTAAATATGGGAGCAGAGTACAATAAGCCAATAGGCTGCAGTGCTCCCGGCATCTGAACGGCTCCCAAAATGGAAAAAAAAAATCCGTTGGTTGAACCCACCTTAAATCCACTCTGGAACAATTAGATACCATCATTAAAAAAATTATCAAAGTTCACGTGTATTTTGAATGGTAAATCTTTTTAAGCTTCAAGAGAGTACTTAGAGTTCAGCGCTCTTTAACCAATCCTTAAACTAAAAAATTCAAATCATTGTATGATTATTAGAGTTAAATAATACGACATCGCCAGATCTGTGAAATACAGCAAAATAAATGAATAAACTTTTAAATGTTTCATTTTGGCATTGGATAATACCTACGTCTGTTTACTCTTCTAGTATGTTCATTGTTCGTAGTAAACTGTTCGCATAAAAGTGACTTACGAAAGTCATGTTTAAACTATTTATTTTTAACATTGAAAACGGGCATAAAGTCTTTGAAAACACCCTAATGTACCTAGATACTACGTATACTTGTACTCCCACATATATTATTAACTTCCTCGGGATGAGTGAACTTGAAGGAGTAATCTAGTTTGGATCGAGGTACTATAGACATATTGTCGCAGTGTTCGGTATTGAAAGTGGAAAAATATCTTAGTACTTTTAAATAATAGCTTATGGTATAAATAAAACAGATCAAGATTTAATCAGTTTTGTGCGTTTAGACCTCCAGTGGGTTAATTGTCTGGAGGTTGTGAAACAGCTTGAAATTTTTAAATTTGTCTTATTCGCCTTTTTAGGTTGTGGAAATCTTTAAGTGACATCAACATGAAACACCGTTCAGCTAGCCTGAACAGTGGCAAATGTGGCTTCAACAAAATAACACAAATGGACCTGGCACTGACTCAATTTGGATTTATGGGATTTCAAATAGCTAGAACTGATCTCATTGGCATTCATTATGCAACTGAAGAAGAATTCAGAGCGTTCATTCACGTATGGAGGGTTGTTGGATACATAATGGGGATTGAGGATAGGTATATATGCTAAGATTTTGATAATAACAATCAGTTTAGTGGGGCTTTTTTAATTTAATAGACAATATTATGACAGTTTTTTTCATAATACTTATATTAATAGTATGTATGTATTGTATTACCTATATTGTGTAAAGTGTTACAATTGTACCGGGTGGGCAAATAAGAATGGCCATATCTTACAATCTGATTGTAGTACAGAATTGGAAAAGAAACAAGAGTGACCTCGAGAAAAATCAGACTGCGACTGGGGCTAATCACCGACGCCGGGAGCACTCTACCCCAAACCGAAAATTTTGGCGAACCCACTAGTGTTCCAACCAGTGGTAGCATTCTTTAACGAGCCCAACATCCGTGGACTCGTGTCCTCGGTTTTACGTCTCCTCCGAAAGACGGCATATCTACATTATACCTCGTGCCCTATACGATGGTTTTCCCTGTCGTGGTCACCCATCCAAGTACTAACCATGTTCGACACTGATTGACTGTAATTATCGCATCAAACGCGTTCCACTACAGTGCTGGGTCGTCGCCCAATACATAGATATATTATTACTACATACTTCTTCGATTTCGTCAATCGAACTCTATGAGTTTACATCAAATAACTAAACACCAGCTCATAATGAAGCGGTTAAAAGCATTACAATGCGTTACATCAAAAGAAGTACCACCTATTTGAGCATGTGTCAACTGTTCAATACTTTCATCACGGCATATATTATCGATATTTCACATGTATCCTAAAATCCTAACCCTTTTTTGAGTCAGCTCTCCTTCACTAAAGTCAAATAATTAAATTTGTCCACGACTATTGGATAATTTCACCATGAATAGGTCACATAACACATAATTATATTTAACATTATTTATACAAACGACACAATATATTAAATAAAAATTTTCACCTCGATTCACCACTGATACGAACCTATGCCTAAGATTCCGCGCTTTTTGAAAGTCAGAGCCCTAAACTTATAATCACTGTACCCTAGACCACCAGGCTATGAAAACCTTATACAGGGTAGCGAGAAAGTCTGGCACCAAGTCTTTTTCTTTGAAAATAATGAACATATAATTATCAAATTTTAGGGTTATGAACAGTATTGTATTTTTCGTTTTTAAGAGGAACTGCCAAAATTTGATAGTTATATGTTTATTCTTTTCAAAGAAAATTACTTGGTGCCAGAGATATTACTAGGAAGCTTAATATGGAAAGTGAATCAGACAGTGAATTGAATGCTTATTAAATAACATAACAAGTCATAAGCTTTATGAATGTAATAAACTATAGTGTTTTAGTTCGGCAAAAAAATATATACCCAAACAAATAATTTATAGTCGTGGATAAAGTATAGTATTCTACTCGCATAAAAGGCTAGTGACATAAACACCTGAGTGAATAATAGCAATCACTATATGCTTGTTGAATAATATACTATTAAATATTGGGCATTGAATAAGAATGTTCATGAGGAAAATAAATACCGGCTTGTTATTGGCTTTATTACTCGAGGTACTCTTCAATTTTGACTATACAGTGTGTCCCCGAAAAATAATAAACATTCAGAATTAAGTAAAAATATACGTTTCCTTACGAACAATAAAACTGGGCTATAGCTATAGTTAAATACACTGTATTTTCTTACACGTTTGTAATATTTTTATATTTACATTCACGATTTTCTCTAAAAATCATGTTAGCCGTGGATTACTTTTGTCAATCTGTTTATTTTTATTTATTTGTCAATTGAAATAGGCTATCATCATACCTACCCTTGGTGCACAATAGCTTCAACTTCATCAGTAAGTACTAAGTGCACAAAATTTTTAATTCCTGTCGTGAAAGTAAATGAATATTTTCAAAACAATATAAAAATTTTAAATTAGAAGATTTTATTGCATACAACAATATTTTTCCCATCTCGAACTTATCAAAATAATAGTTTTCTATATTGTTACAAACAAAAGTAGTTTGTACTTTCACCAAAATAATATTTTTTTATATAACTAGTATAAGTACGAATGAACATATTTGCGTTTTACGTTCTGAACCATGCTGAACTTTTTAGAAGAAATAAATTATTTTCTATCATTATAAATTAAAAAGTTTTCCATGTTATGTTGCCAGTTTTTGCGGACATACTGTTTATAAATTAAGCATGTAGTAAATAAAAATTACTATGGTCTGGTGAAAAATATTTACGTCATACACGGGTTGTAAGGCTTAAGTAATGGTAAATGGTTTCTGATTATCTCATGCAAATTAGATTTCAAATTCTCTTACAAAATTTAATTCGTATTTTTTTTTTCTAGATTTAATATTTGCCGCGACTCTGTAACTGAAACAAGAGGGATCTGCAACATTTTGATTAATCAAATATTTTATCCTCGAGTCAGTGCAAGGGATAAAGATTTCCTAAAAATGTCCAGACATCTAATACGGGGAATGTGGACAATGGATCCAATGCTAGAATTTAAAGTTATAATGAATTACTTAAATATTTTAGTTAAACCCTTGCAATATTCTAAATTGAATAATAATAATTATAGCAAGCAAAGTAAAAAAGAAAAATATTTCCAATTAAGTTATGTTCAGGAAATGCATTTCAATTTAATGGATTTCACTATAAAATTTTCATTAAAGTATACTATTTTTAGATTGTTTTTCAACTATTTGAAACATTTTTCTCTTTGGTTGATGGAAGTATGTCCATTTTTAGCATATTATAGTTTTGGTAAAGCAAATTCTTTGGTAAATATAAATATTTAAACTGAATAATGTTATAATATTATAGGCTAGAAATTAAATATTTGGTTAAAAAATGCTCAGAATATTATTCAATCTTCAATATAGGAACCCGAACTTTCGGTAAAATGAAGAATTGTTGGGTGAATATACAAAGCTCTCTTCGTACTTCAGTATCTATTATGTTACTTCTATTACTTTTCCCCACTAGTACGTAATCGATTATTGATTTTGAATTTCTACTTCCCACTACTTTCGTGTTGGTACATGTGAATATCTTTATGTTGAAAAAATGTATTTGTAATCAATAGAATGTGCGTCATGCACATTCTCTTGCCATATAGTTATTTTTGTTGTTCTCTCCTTATGTGCCTATTTCTTTTGCGTATTGTCCGTCCTTTTTACCTACTCTGCCATTGCATTCTCCTAGTATGTAAATTTCGCCCTTGGTTTTTCCGTTTCCGTAATTACCCCCCCCCCCCAAAGAAAAATAAATAAAAAGTAAATTATTATATATTATTTCAATTATTTTTAATAATTCAGTACAGTCAGATATAGCTACATCACACAACACAATATTGTTTATGGTTTGGATGGTTTGTATCCGGCGCGGAATATATCGCAACAGTACTGTAATGTTTTTCTTATTTATTTGAATTGTTTTTACCGTGGGATAAAAGTATACGCTCACTATGGCTAATTACTATTGATTTATCGAAGAAACACTTACACACTATAATAAACTTAATATACATATACACTACTTAATGTCTACTAATTTATCTACACTCGGTATAATAATTGTCCTAACTTATTTTCATCACTATTTATATTCACTATCTGTTCACTCACTGTATACTGAAACTGTTTACCGCATGGTTCACTGTATACTGAACAACTGTCCGACTCACTCGAAAACCCGCGTATATATAGTCCTTCGCAACTCTAGACCCTTTTTGAATATACCACCTCTGTATATACTCTATAATTCGAGAACATTCGTGAATAAACCATCGCATTCGCCAAAATTTATAGTTCACGACAGAACCGGCTTATGAATCATTGAGTTCGTAACATTGCCCCTCCTTAATAGTAAGTTCCTCCTGGAACTATTGTGTTGCCGGGACTGAATGTTTAAATCGGCAACTGGATCCATTCCTACACATTCCGGTCGTATGGAAATAACAAGGTACTGTCTTCATCGGATACAGATAACGTGGAGAATAGCTGCAGATCACTTCCACCATATTCCTAATGACTCGCCAATCCAACTGGTTGCTCCCTATCTTGGGCATCGCTAGTTTCTTCACGTTGGATTCCAGCACGTGGTCTCGAAGACTTCGTAGCGCTTCCCACACTTTCTGGTAGGTGGATCGATCTTCAAATTCGTTCTTTGTTACCAGATAGAAGATGTGTCGTGAGTTGTGTTTGAGTTTCAGTGTCTTGCCAGGGGTTGGAATGTGTTCTGAAAGTTTTTCTGATTGTCCAAACTTCTTTCGAAAGACGAATGCCAAACCTTGTGCATTTTTAATATTGGCTGGAATGTTGGATGCCAGTGAATAGTCTTCCGGGAGCGTGAACAAATCTTGTCGTTCTGTAGTAACTCCAAATCTAGCTTTACCGGTATCTCCTTATGCGCCCATAAATTCTTCGAAGGCAGGGTCAGGATCTTCCCGGATATGGTTAACTCCTTCTTCTTTGTCATGGTTTCCTTCGAATGGCGCTAATCGATTTTGGTGGACTACTTTCGGTTTTCCATTGGGGATCTTACTTATGCGATAAATTTCGTCGTTGATCTTCTTCTTGATTAAGTATGGGCCTTCCTAAGATTTTTGTAGTTTTGGGGAAAAGCCCTTTCTCCTCGTTGTGTTGTGTAACCATACTTTGTCCCCTTCTTTGAAACTGCCTTCTGTAGCTTGCGTGTCATACCGTTTTTTTCCTGTCGCTGGCAACTTGGAGATTCGTTCGAACCAATTCGTGTACATCGTCCATCCTTTTTTTCAACTGGATCAAGTAGTCTTCTCCCGCTAGATCTTCTCCAGGACGACAACCAAATTCCAGGTCACAAGGAAGTCTCATTTCGCGTCCAAATAGGATTTTCGCAGGTGTTTCACCTGTGGACTCATTGATGGCAGATCGATACGCCAATGCAAATAGGGAAAGGTACTGGTCCCAATCTCTCTGGTGGCTGGAAACTACTTTGGACAGGTATTTTCCAATGGTCCTGTTCATCCTTTCGACCATTCCGTCTGACTGTTGATGCAATGCCGTTGTCCTGGTCTTCTTCATTTTCAGCTTATCACAAATATCCTGGAATACATGGCTTTCAAAATTCCTTCCCTTTTTTTGTTTATGACCAGGGAGAGACTCCATTAGCCGAAATTCCTTCCCTGATCGCTGTGAACTTCCAATGGCACTCCATATCGGCTAATTAATTCTTTTACCAATACATCCGCGACAGTTGTGGCCTCTTGGTTTGGAATCGCGTAAACATCTACCCATTTGGTGAAATAATCCATCACATCCAGAATGTATTTACCACCGTTTTCTGTCGTCGGGAGCAGCGATATCTAATGCAATCCTTTCGAATGGGGTCTTTTCGAATGGGCTTCCAACATTATAATGTTTCATGGGAGCCTTTCTCTTGCGACGTGGTCCATTACTCGTAGCACAATTCGTACACTTCTTACACCAGTCTTTCTCATCGTCGGAGCTGTTCATCCAATAAAACCTTTCACGGACTCGCTGAAGGGTTTTCTTCACTCCCAGATGACCTCCTGATGAACTGTCGTGTGAGTTCCTCAGTACCTCAGCTACTCTCGATCTCGGTATAACTATCTGTCGTCTATTTTCGGAACCATCATCGTTTTCAAGGACTCGTTTCAACAGGCCTTCTTCCAGGACAAGGAAGTCCCACTGAGCCTAATATGCATTCAGTGTTGGTGAAAATCATGACACTTTTTGCCAGGTGGGTCGCGGATTTTCTTGCTTCCATTGCCGTATCATATTTAGGTGTGGATCATTATCTTGATCTTCTCTAATCCTGGTGGGTGACCATTCTTCATTGCTTACTGTAGTTCTTGAAACTGCAGCTTCCTTAGATTCCACCTTGTCGCGGTGGAAACAGTTTGGTTGGCACGGTCGTCTAGACAAGGAGTCGGCATTCTGGTGACTCATACCAGCCCGATGTTTGATGTTGAAATCGTATTCTTGGAGTCGTTCAATCCATCTAGCGATGCGGCCCTCGGGATTCTTGAACTGCATCAACCTCTTGAGTGCTGCATGATCAGTCCGAATAAAAATTCCTTCCCATAAAGATACTGATAGAAGTATTCCACAGACTTCACTACTGCTAAAAGTTCTCTTCTCGTGACGCAGTAGTTCCGTTCTGGTTTGGAGAGGACTTTACTGGAATATCCCAGCATTCTTTCTTGGCCTCCTTGGATCTGTGAGAGTACTCCTCCAATTCCTACGTTGCTTGCATCAGTGTCAAGAATGAAGTCTCCTTCTGGTAACGGATATCCTAGTATCGGTGCCGTGGTTAAATGTTTCTTGAGGGTTTCAAAAGCAGTTTGACAGTCTTCATCACAATGAAAAGTTCTTGTTTCTTCTATGAGTCGAGTTAGTGGCTTGGCAATATCTCCAAACTTCCTTATGAACCTTCGTTAATATGTGCAAAGTCCAAAAAACTCCTGACTTGATGTTTGTTGGTTGGTTGCGGCCATTGCTTAATGGAAGCAATTTTCTCTTGATCTACTGCCACTCCTTCGTTACTCATAATATGACCCAGATAGTTGACTCGCTCTTGGAATAACTGACATTTCTTCGGGTTTAACATGAGCTGAGCATCTTGAAGTCGTTTGAATACGTCCTGCAAATTCTTCAGGTGTTCCTAGAATGTCTTCCCTAATACTACGATGTCGTCTAAATAGACCAGGTAAGTTTTCCAAGATAACCCTCTCAATACATTTTCCATGAGTCTTTCAAATGTCGCGGGCGCATTATAGAGTCCGAAGGGCATGTCGTTGAACTGCCATAATCCGGATCCAGTGGTGAAAGCAGTTTTCTCTTTGTCTTCTGGGTCCATTTCTACTTGCCAATAGCCAGACTTCAGATCCAAGGTGGAAAACATTTTACTGCTGACCAAAGTGTCTAGCGTATCGCGGATCCGAGGGAGGTGATAGCTGTCTTCTTCCGTCACGTTATTCAGCTGGCGATAGTCCACGCAGAATCTGGTAGTTCCATAATTTTTCTTGACGAGCACTACTGGAGACACCCATGGACTATTAGATGGTTCTATTACTTTTTCTTCCTCCATCTCTTGAATTATTCTTTCAGCTTCCTCTCTCTTCGCTTGTGGTAGCCTTCGAGCTGATTGTTCAATTGGCTTGGCATTACCAGTATCGATTTTGTGTTTGACGGCTGATGTTCTACCAGTCTTCCCTCCTTTTGGTACGAATAGGTGTCGATACTGCAAGAGGAATTCTCTCATATTTTCCTTTTTTCAGCTCGATTCAAGAATTGGCCAGCTATTGACAACATCTGTTCGAATCTGTCATTAGAATTGTCGGTTGTCGTTGTTTGACGAACTATAGACGTCACCTGTATGCAATATCCAATTCTGGTTTCCTTCTTGAAGGTAATTGGGTAATTGTTCACATTTATAGCACGTACTGGGATCTCCTTCGCTGACGTAACCAGTCCTTTTCCAACTAGCACTCCTTCACCAACTTCTTAGTCGTGGTTCCAAGGTTCCATCATAACCGGTGTACCTTCTTCCATGATTCCCTGTAGCCGCGATACTATCATGGTTTCGCTTCGTGCAGGAAGAACAGTATCTTCCTGTACAGCTGCCAACACCGCTCTGCTTTCATGTGGATGAAGGAATACTTCTTCGGAACCCACCTTGATGGTTCTGTTTCTAAAGTCTAACTGGAAACCATGTAAATTCACTACGTCCATTCCCAGAATCACGTCTTCTTCGATGTCAGCTACGATTACCGTATGCGTAAAATTTTCTGCACCAATTCCCAATTGGATTTGCGTCTCTCCATGAACATTGGAACTCTCCCCTGTTGCGGTCCGGAGTCGCAGCCTCGTTGGCAGAAGCTTCTTAGATTTTATTATCTCTGGCCGTATAATGGTTCTAGTTGCTCCAGTATCCACCAGCAGAGTATATTTCTTTCCACTCACTTCGCCATCCACATATACACTGTCATTACGGCATCTGAGAGAGGCTATCAGTATGAGAGGGTCTTTGGAACGATCCTGGGTCGGTGCTGCCCCCTCGTGGCCGACCCATTCTAGTTTTCCTGGGACTGGGGCTCTTGGTTTGCTGGAGTTCTAGTGCGCTTACACGAGCTGCGTACATGTCCTAGCTCGCCACAATTCCAGCATCTAATCTTCCTCGGCTTTCGTTCTACCATGCTTTTTATCAAGTTGACTTACTGGTCATTTTATCTTCGTCACCCTCTTCTTGAACGGTCCTAATTTTGTTATATCCTAACGCCTTCGTGACTGCTTCATATTCAAAAGCAGCAGTCAATTCATCGACCAATGTTTTTGGATGGGCTAAACGAAGCGTCCTCTGCATATCAGGGTCACGTAAGCCATCAATAAAGGCCTAGTTGCCTAGACATTCCATCATGTTTTCTGGTGCTGATGGATAAGCAAATCGGACTAGTCGGGCGATATCCACTTCATACTCTTGAAGGGTTTCATCACGTCTCTGCCTTCGATTCTTTATCTGAGATTGGTACAAGTGTTCTAAATGTTTGTGACCATATCGCATGTTCAACCTCTTCTTCAGCTGCTCGAAGTCATCCGTTTCTTCAAGAGGTATCGTCTGAAGCATATCCAAGGCATCTCCCCGAAGCGCGATGGTCAAGTTCACTGCCTTCTCTCTGTCTGACCAATCATTCGCTCTAGCGGCTGCTTCAAACTGCTTAACATAGTTGGTCCACTACATCTTGCCGTCGAACGTTGGGGCCTTGACTCGAGCAAAACTTCCAATATCCCCTATCTTGGGGAGTGTTTCTGGCTTGCAGGGTTTTACTTATTCGATCTTCTTTTCTCTCTAACTCCTGGATTTTCTCATCCATTTTTGCGATCTCACCCTCCATTTTCTCAATATTTGATTTTAGAGGGGAAATTTTACTTTCGACCTCAGCGGCTATGTCCTTTTTCATTGACAAAATATTCGCCGAAATATCGATCTTCATATCAGAAATATCATTTTTCATGGTAGGAATCTTCTCGTCCATATAAGCAGAAATGTCGTTCTTCATGGTAGAAATATTCTGATCCATATTAGCAGAAATATCGTCCTTCATAGCAGATATTGACGAGATTATGGTGGAGGACTCGTCAGTCTTTCAACTAATTCACTCTTCTTTCCGGACGTTTCCAGCTCGCGATTTTCTAATTCTGCTTTTAGTTCCGTCACTTTCAGGTCTTATAGTCTCTTAGCCATTTTACGTAATTATTTATTTATATTACCCCACACCTGACACCAATGTAATGCTTTTCTTATTTATTTGAATTGTTTTTACCGTTGAATAAAATTATACGCTCACTATGGCTAATTACTATTGATTTATTGAAGAAACACGTACACATTATAATAAACTTAATTTATACAGGGTGGGGCACTATGAACGAACTATTCTCTGGCGTCTTAACGGCAAATATAATTAGAAAAAATAAGACGTAGGATTATGTACATCACTTAGGACTATAATTTAAAAATATTTCGGAATATACAGGGTGCTCCAAAAAAGCGTGCCGTATCAAAGTTAGGTTTTTTTAAATGGAACACCCTGTATTTTATCACATTTTTGAATTGTACTATTAAAAATAATGTAAGTTCATTAACATTTCCCTATACCTATCTAGTTCAGTTTCCAGGATAAATCGATTTTACATAATTTGTAGACCCTCCGAAAAAATACAATAACTTCAAAATAAAAACGAATAACCACATTTGCTTTACACCATCTCACTAGAAGCTTTTAACATTTCGTTTCCAGTATTTACTGGTATGCTATCATATACAGGGAGTTTTTAATATGACAGTATAACACTAACCATTTAATACATAAATTTCTGGCTTAATTTAAATGGAACACCCTAGATCTGTTGGGTCTGTTAAACGTGGGAATTTATCACCTTTCAGTTGGTATTAGGGTTGCCTATATCTAACTCTGATAGTTCTCGAGAAATTTTAAATTTGTTTTTCAATATTCAATTATTTGCTGACATCTAGTTACGACGATGCAAAGTTTTTAAAAATTTAAAATTTGTTATTTTGACAGTAAGTGCTTTGTTGTATGATTTATTATTGATAAGTTAAAGGTCTCTTAAATCAGAATTTCATTAAGTGTACTCAATCATTAACTTTGCAATAAGATTAGTGAAAAAACTTAACGCTAACTGGAAGAAAATTTCGTAAATTTTCACGTAACAAACTACCCGAACTTTTAGATGAAGTTCCACTATTTACAGGACAAAAAATGTGGCTGCAGTTAGATGGTGCGTCTGTTGATTACAGTATAATTGTCCTGCGTTACCTGAACAATATTGTTCCAGAAAAATGGATTGGGCGAGGGGGTCCTTATCTTTGGCCACCAAGGTTCCCATGCTTGACGCCATTAGACTATTTTCTTTGGTGTTACATAAAAAGTATTGTCCACAATACAAAACCAACCACTCCTGAGAACATGAAGGATAGGATAAGGAGAGCGTTTCAAACAGTAACACCAGAAATGTTAAAGAAAGTGAACAATAAATATTTTTAAAAGAGGGTTCAAATTTGTATCCAACAAGATGGGCGTCAATTTGAACACCTTCTTCTAATTTTTTGTACCTAGTTATTTTTTTATAATTTTGAAGCTTATTGTATCTGTATGCCCAAAAATAGTGTACTTATCCTTAATAAAACTCTGATTTAAGAGACCTTTAATTTATCAAAAATAAATCAAACAACAAAGCACTTACTGTCAAAATAACAAATTTCAAATTTTCAAAAACTTTCCATCGGAGAATCATGTCATAGCTACCTAACTAGATGTCAGCAAATAATTGAATATTAAAAAAACAAATTTAAAATTTCTCGAGAACTATCAGAGTTAGATATAGGCAACACTAATACCAACTGAAAGGTAATAAATTTCCACGTTTAACAGACCCAACAGATACAGGGTGTTCCATTTAAATTAAGCCAGAAATTTATGTATTAAATGGTTAGTGTTATTCTATCATATTAAAAACACCCTGTATATGATGGCATACCAGTAAATATTGGAAACGGAATGTTAAAAGCTTCTAGTGAGATGGTGTAAAGCAAATGTGGTTATTCGTTTTTATTTTGAAGTTATTGTATTTTTTCGGAGGGTCTACAAATTATGTAAAATCGATTTATCTTGGAAACTGAACTAGATAGGTATAGGGAAAGGTTAATAAAATAACATTATTTTTAATAGTACAATTCAAAAATGTGATAAAATACAGGGTGTTCCATTTAAAGGAACATAACTTTGATACGGCACGCTTTTTTTGGAGCACCCTGTATATTCCAAAATATTTTTAAATTATAGTCCTAAGTGATCTACATAATTCTACGTCTTATTTTTCATAATTATATTTGCCGTTAAGACGCCAGAGAATAGTTCGTTCATAGTGCCCCACCCTGTATATACACTACTTAATGTCTACTAATTTT
The DNA here is from genome assembly GCA_910591685.1 of Galerucella tenella. Lineage (NCBI taxonomy): Eukaryota > Metazoa > Arthropoda > Insecta > Coleoptera > Chrysomelidae > Galerucella > Galerucella tenella. The sequence goes on along the minus strand of CAJUYH010002252.1, from coordinate 2,851 downwards.
TCTTCATTCGGTATAATAGTTGTCCTAGTTTATCTTCAACACTATTTATATTCACTATCTGTTCACTCACTGTATACTGAAACTGTTTACCGGTGCACTGTATACTGAACAACTGTCCGACTCACTCAAAAACCCGCCTATATATAGTCCTTCGCAACACTAGAACCTTCTTGAATATACCACCTCTGCATATACTCTATAATTCGAGAACATTCATGAATAAACCATCGCAGTCGCCAAAATTCATAGTTTACGACAGGACCGGCTTATGAATTACTGAGTTCGTAACAGTACTTTTATCATCGATTTGGTGCACACAGTCTGCTGAGAAGGTGGTCAATGTACTCCGTATTACTTTCACATAAAATTGTACACCTAAAATGTAATGATGTAGCTGCCATGTAAAGGTGCGTATTCACTTGCAACAAAACGCTCCGAACGAACCAAACGCACCGCGCGCGCTGTAAGAAATTTGTCTAGTCAATACGTTGCGCGGAACCGAACCGAAGGCGCCAAACATTTTCTCCGAGGGTTGTGGGTAAACGCGATTTGCACAAAGGGAATCATTCTTTCGCCGGTGTTCAGTGGATACGGATGTTTGGTGGGCTTGCTGTGTTTGTAGCGTTCGTTCCTTGTGGGCGGTAATTGCTGAAAATATGGGATGCGCCGTAGATGATATAAAAAAAAATGGAAAGTCTTCTTTCAAGTTATAGATGGGAAAAAGCCAAGGGAAAAAATCTGTAGTAACAGGAAGAGGTAAGTTTTTTCAAATTTTGCAGTTATTTCAAGTTAAATAAAAAAATAATCAGTTAACAAAAGCTTTCAAACATTTGCCTTTACCTGTCAAAACAAAATTGGAATATTTTATAAAAAATCGAAAAGTTGTACAAATTGGAACAAAATCGAAAATACTTTTTTCTACCCTAACTTTTTTTTGGTACACTCTGGTTAGACAAAATATAAATAATACTATTCAAATAAAAAATCAAACACGCTTTTGAGAAGTTGATATGGTTATACTGTTTTAGAACAAAACTACCTATGTTTAGTTTAGATATTTTTGTACCTTACAGGGAGTAACATATTATACATATTATATTATACTAAATATCCTGGTTTGATTTTGTTTTTTTTTACAGCAAGAGAAGACATATACGTGTCAAAATGGTTTGCGTTTCCACGCATGGCTTTTCTGCTAGACAAAGATAAACCAAGACCTACAATGGATTCAATTGAGGTATGTAAACACATAATTGAAAGTAATATTTGAAAATAATACTGCCTTTTGCCTTGCCGACTTGCGTGGTACATTTGTAAAAGGCAAAAATGATGCTTCTGGAGGTTTTTCCTGTCTCCAATTGCCAGGGATGAAATTTCCTTGATCATCTTGTTGGTCAAAACTTCCCGGAGATGCGTAAATATTTTTGTAGTGGCGGATTTTCCTAAGATAATTATGTAAACAGCAAGTCGCCATTACAACTATCTGTGCTTTTTCGGGGCTAAGCAATATTGGTTTTCCTAGGACACTAAATATCGCTGCGACAATCCCAAAAACATTTTCCACTATCCTTCTTGCGTGACTGAGTCGATAGTTAAATATTCTTTCAGGTGTTCCTTTTCCATGTATTCCAGAAAACGGTTTCATTATAAAGCCGTTAAAGCAAATGCCTCGTCTGCGAGAAAAACGTAAGGCATTGGTTCATTTAAATTAGGCAACGGGGAATCTTCAGGTAGACCTAGGTCATTATTTTCTTATTTTCTGTAAAGCGTTGTGTTTTTGAATACTCCTCCATCTGATATCCTGCCTTGGCACCCAACATCAACAAATAAGAAATTGTAGTCGGCATCAACTAGGGCAAGTAAAATTATACTGAAATATGATTTATAATTATTATAGAAATCACTTCCACTGTTAAATGGGGCCCGTATTGTAACATGTTTTCCATCCATACACCCGACACAATGAGGAAATTGCCATCTTTTTTCAAATTGTCGACTAATGCATAACCATTCTTCCGTGGTCGGCATCTAAAAATAATAAACCTATAATAAAAACGTTATAGTAAACAAGGTTTTAATAATAGGATGTCATAGTTCAGCATGTCTAGATAAACATTTTAAACTTTCATATCTTAAAAAAAAGGGATGGGCAAACGTTCCGGAACGGCTTAAATACAAGCGAACGGAACGGAGTCAGTTTTGATGCAGTCGCGAGAACTAAAGTTGCTTTAACAGCTAGTGTGCTTAGCAATTCTGTTTATTCATATTTCGTTGTTTTTTTTTTCTACTTTTTCATTATATTCAACTTATTTGAATCTTATTTAATTCCATATTTTATGTTTCAGGAAAATGATAACACAGAACCGGATTCTGAAGATGACATACCGTAAAACGTAACGACCGAACCAGAAGCAACTAATTCACAAGGCATTGAAAACGAAGAACCAGAAGCACAAGGGCTTGCTGGCAACAATACATTGCCTTCGAAACCAAGTACGTCTGCCACTCCTCGAAAACAATTTAATAAACGAAGGAAGCTGAATGAATCAGTAGAAGTTTCTAAGGTAGACCAAGCTCTGGGATTTCTCAAAAATGCAGCCTCAAATAGTGACCTCAAAGGCGACGAATGTGGAGTGTATGGACAACATGTGGCTCACAAGCTTAGAAGCTACAGCAAAAAGACAAGAGCTGTAGTACAACATCACATTAACATTATCTTTAGTGCCGATATGGGACAGTACGACATCGGGGAAGCAAGAGGCTCGTATCAAGCATTTAATACACCTGCTTTAGGTTTATCGCAGTACTCATATCAGTCTTCGCACGATCAAATTCCTGTACCAAGCCCTTC
>CAJUYH010002251.1:23864-35975 GCA_910591685.1 Galerucella tenella | reverse complement strand
ACAGCATCTATGCGACTTTTACAGCATCTATGCGAATTTTACAGCATTTATGCATTTTTTTACTGCATCTATGCAACTTGTACTCCATCTATGCAACTTTTACAGCATCTATGCAACTGTTACAGCATCTATGCGTCTTTTACAGCATCTATGCATTTTTTACTGCCACTATGCATTTTTTATTGCCACTATGCATTTTTTACTGCATCTATGCAACTTTTACTGCATCTATGCAACTTTTACTGCATCTATGCAACTTTTACTGCATATCTGCAACTTTTACTGCATCTATGCAACTTTTACTGCATCTATGCAACTTTTACTGCATATCTGCAACTTTTACTGCATCTATGCAACTTTCACAGCATCTATGCGACTTTTACAGCATCTATGCATTTTTTATTGCATCTATGCATTTTTTTACTACATATATGCAACTTTTACTGCATCTATGCAACTTGTACTGCTTCTATGCAACTTGTACTGCATCTATGCAACTTGTACTGCATTTATTAGCTGCAACATTATATGAACTGAGGCAACTTTCTCTAAATAAAATCGAAGATCGTTTAAACGTCATTTTTGATCCTATGTTTGTTTTGGTTTTACCTTCATTTACATATATTTTGGGTCGTGTTGATTATAAAAATTTAATTACCATTGAAAAAGTTATGGATAGACGATATAAATATAGTTTAGTTTAATAATATAAATAATCTTTGCTTGAAGTATACAAGATTGACCACAAGGGCAAGCTTGTTTGTCTCCTTACATACCCTGCTGTGTGATATTAAAAAGTTGAACATAAATAATATACACAAACGATTGATATCAAAAAATTACTGCATCTATGCAACATGTACTGCATCTATGCAACTTGTATTGCATATATGCAACTTGTACTGCATTAGGTTATCTATGTGCATTTATTAGCTGTAACATTATATAAACGTAGGCCACTTTCTCTCAATAAAAGCGAAGATCGTTCAAACCTCAAACGTCATTTCTAATCTTATGTTTGTTTTGGTTTTAATAGTGTTCGTGAGTTTTACCTTTATTTACGTATATTCTGGGTCGTATTGATGACAAAAATTTAATTTTTATTGAAAAAGTAATGGATAGACGATATAAATATAATTTTGTACCATATTGTTTTAATACAACAATTAAAACATTACCATATGAGTCAAAAATTATTAGAACACATTATAAAGGTTTTCTGTCTTAATTGTAAAATTTGTGAGATACAGATATGTATTTATATATTTTTTAGGTTATGTAAGAGCCACAGCTGCGTCGAAAACGACGAAGCCCCCACTAACGAAGGATTTTTGGAATACTTCAACGGCACTACCTTACAATGGATACCGATGTGCGACTCGAGATTCACCGAAAGAAACGCTCAAGTAGTTTGCCGCGAATTAGGCTTAGATCCTTTAAACGCATTTTTCGACTTTGGAGAAAGAATAGATTTCCACAGCAACTCTCTATCGAGAATTTGGTCATGGCCGGAACCTCTACAATGCAAAGGTACCGAAACTAGATACGAAGAATGCCCGATAAGATTAAACGGCCAACAATTCGGACATAGACATAAATGCGAATGGAATTCGAAATTCGTTTTTATTCACTGCGACACACAGCAAAGAACCCCTAATTATTGGGGTGGAATAAGATTCGCCGATGCAGAATTCGAACAACAAACTTACAACAGCAGAATCCACGATTTTAGAACCCATTCGACTATGCAAACTTCCGAATCGATTTTAGAATACGTAAAAATCCAAGGAGCTGGTATATTGCACAACGAAAAATCTTCTGCTATACAGAGTGTTATAAAAAGTCCTAAAATTAACTACGTAGACGTTGATGGTTCCGCTTCTTCTGGTATAGATTTAATATCTCCCAGCAATACTATGATTTTGCTTCAAAATAAAATCCAGAACTCCTTAGGAGTGGGATTGAATATTATCTCCTTATCAGGAGAAGGAAGAGAATCCGAGGAATCCAGCTTTACTCCTTTAAGAGATCTACACGTGCCTTACAATATCTTCAGTTTAATCGATATCTGTGATACCCACAAGGAAATTAGAGTGCAAGAAAGAGTTTTAGTGTATTACAAATACGATAATTATCCAGTTAATTGTATTAAAATATTCAGGAGTGTTTACGATATCAAACCTTTAGGATTGCGGTTATTACAATTCGATCTCTTTAACTCGACTGTTAAATATGGCATACCTGATTCATTGGAAATGTACGACGGTGACATTTACAACGTTTCTTCAAAAATTATTGATACAGTTACGATGAATAGTAAAAACCAAAAAAAATTATTTAAATCGACTTTACCAAGTTTGAGTGTTAAATTGTTCGCGAACGGAGCTTCTTCAGTTCACGGGTTTATAGCTGAGGTGGTTACTCTACCGATTTCTGCAATTGGTTTTAATCGAGATGTCCAACATAACATCACAAGATCCACGATTAATAATAACGGGGAAAGTGGACTGTTATATATGGCTTCGGGGGAAGTTAATCCCATTTTAACCCTGGAAAAGAATCAGTTTAAAGGGAACTGTAGAAAATTGTACGGTAACTTTACCACTTGCAAATCCGGTTTGCAGATCGATGTTCAGAACACGGAAACTGTTTATTTCAGGGTAAGTACAATAAAAGTGTGTTTCTATTGATTTTTGTTTTCGATTTTAATTTTTTAGAGTAATTTGGTTGAACAAAACCAGGGTGGTTTGTATATAAAAGCGGATTCCAGAGGTTCGGCTACATCTCTCAGAGGCTATATACACAATAATTTGTTTGTTAACAATTCCAATCTTCCTACTTTATACATCGAAGGTAGAAAATCTTCTCCGTACCAAGAAGTTACTATTTATAGGAATTACTTTACAAGAAATCAAGCGCAGTATCATAATAATATCGTGTTGAAACAAGTTGTATCAAATTTCACCTACAATTATGTTAAAAGGAATATCGGGTTACAAAATTTGGAAGTATCTGGTTTCGATCGAGTTAGATTGAATATTTATCAGAGTACCACGCATAATGGATTCTATAAGTGAGTTTTGATACTTTAAAATGTTACTCGCACCTTGCACCTTGAACAGACCCTTTACACTCCATTTCTAATCATATAATCGCTCCCAAAAGTCAAAAAAGTGATTCGAAATCAGATTCTGTTATTATTTATTTATTTTTTAGTAATTTTGCGGTGCAAAGGGACAGCAGATCGACCATAGTGGCAGGTACGGCCGGTCAACATTACGTAGACAATATTTTCTTCGATCCCGATAACGATTACGAAATAATTACTGTTAATAGATCATTGTAAGTATTTTTTTTCCTACTATATTATGATTTTTATTTAATATAGCTCGATTTGTCTGCCAACGCCTAAAAAAACACCTAATTCAACAGTAGATGCCGAATCTTTACGGTTACCTCCTAAATTTTATGCAACACACATAACTTCCATGTACTACGGTAACGTGACTTGATCCTTGATGTTATGCAACACACAAAACATTCGTGTATTGGTGGTTATCTATCCATTGCTACCCGTATATCTCGAGTTGGAGATTTAAAATTTTAATGACAATTTTATCATAATATTCTTAATAAGTATGTAGCTGACTTAGTCTGTCAACGCCAAAAAAAAAATAAAAAACACCTCATTTAACAAGTTAGGAACAGTAGATGCCGAATCTTACGGTCACCACCTTTGTTTTATGCAACACACATAACTTCTACGTATTGATTTAGATGCTGAATCATTACAGTGACGTGACTTGATCCTTGATGTTATGCAACACACATAACATTCGTGTACTGTTAGTTATCTATCCATTGCTACCTGTATATCTCGAGTTAGAGACTTGATATTTTAATTACAGTTGTATCGTAATATTTCTTGATAAGTATACGAAATTTTTTGACATACCTAAAGACAATCCCTCTGTAAATCGTTGTGTAGTACAAAAATTAGATAGAATTAATTTTCTCTTATAGTTATAGTTAGTTGTAGTGATATTAATTTAACTTTTTTTTGTTGCATGATGCATGAAGATTTGAATTCAACAGGTAAGAATAGATAAATAATATCCGTTTATGTTTTGTGATAAAATTTATACGATTTCAGGTGAATAACTAAAAACAATTCAAAGGGTTACCGCTTGATACATTGTTGTCCAACTGAAACCGTATAAACTGTACCGGGTGATCAGTTAAGGGTAGCGAGAGGCCATATCTCATAAGATATTGGTCGTATAGATTTAGAAAAAAAAATTCATGAAAAAAGTCGCCAAGTGAAATTGCTGGAAATTATTTTCGAGTTTGTCAAACGTCCGCTAGAGGGAGTAACAACCAACACTAAGTAGAAAATTGGGATTTTTATAGAATTTTGCCTAATGAAAGTATATCGATGATGTTATTTTCATATTTACTGACTATTCACCTACACTTTTTGACTGAAATGTTTTATTCTATCTATAAAAATAAAGCGGTGGGGGAAGTTCAATTGTTTTTTTAAACAAACCAAGATTTCTCCCGTTTCGTTTGACCGATTTTAACAAATTTGAGTTCATATGAAAGAGCATAATTTACACTACAAAACGCTTACTTCGTTTTAACTTTTTGACTTTCGTCTTCGCCGCTAGATGGCGTTAACTGAAATGGTAGCAAAATTTTGAGTTTTTTTCAGAAAAATAAATGTAATGGTATATCAATTTTTACATATTTTTAAAGAGTATACATTTTTCTAAAATTTGATGAAAAAAGTTAATTATCTACCTTTTTTTGAACCGTTGATATTGAACGAAATATAATTTTATTGCATTAAAAAATGACACGCCACTGCTTTTTATCGAAATAAAAATCATTTTCGTAATCACTTATTAGTTGCTAACAAAAAAACCTCGTGACTTTTTTTCGTTAGACAAACGGTTTTGGATAAAAAAAATCAAATAAATTTACATGGGGCGCCCATATCTCCAAACATGTAAACCTATGTTATTTTTTCTACTACCGTGTGTAAAGTACGTACTTTAGACACATTTTCGAGTGCGTAAAACTTTATTTTACGCACTAGTGCGTAAAGAGTTTTACTTTACGCACTAGTGTAAATATGTATGTAGTTATAGATATCTAGTCTTATAAAAATATAGGTATAATAAACAGATATTAAATCTAAGTTTTTTTCATAAATTGGAGATAGAAACCAATAGAATTCGGTAAAGTAACCTAATAATTATTGTTAAATAATTATTGAGTACTGGAAATAATAAGGTAAATAGGTATAAGTTGGCGGTGAGTGACTGACATTTCTTTGTGAATTGAATCTGACATTTAAAATTCAAATTGAGATCTTCCGACTATACCTAGAGTAAGCAATTGTATTTTATATTTAGGAATTGAATATTTTTAGAAAACTATGATGTTATTTTAGATTATTATAAAAAGACTCTTCTAAAGAAAAATTTAACTTACTTTACGCACTAGTGCGTAAAGTATGTTTCTTTACGCACTAGTGCGTAAGAAAATTACTATTAAACTTTTGTATTTTAATTAAATATTCGCTAGTAGAAAAAATATTGTATGCAATTCGTGTGTAAAGACCTTTTTTTCGACTCATGTGATTGTCGCATTCGCCTGCGGCTCATGCGACAATATTCACATTCGTCAAAAAAAAGGCTACTTTACACACTAGTTACATAAATAACTATTTTTAATCCAAAACCGTTCGTCTAACGAAAAAAAGTCACGAGGTTTTTTTTGTTATCAACTAATAAGTGATTACGAAAATGATTTTTATTTCGATAAAAAGCAGTGGCGTGTCATTTTTTAATGTAATAAAATTATATTTCGTACAATATCAACGGTTCAAAAAAAGGTAGATGATTAATTTTTTTCATTAAATTTTAGAAAAATGTATCCTCTTTTAAAATATGTAAAAATGAATATACCATTACATTTATTTTTCTGAAAAAAACTCAAAAATTTGCTACCATTTCAGTTAACGACATCTAGCTGCGAAGACGAAAGTCAAAAAGTAAAAACGAAGTAAGCGTTTTGTAGTGTAAATTATGCTCTTTCATATGAGCCCAAATTTGTTGAAATCGGTCAAACGAAACCGGAGAAATCTTGGTTTGTTTAAAAAAACAATTGAACTTCCCCCACCGCTTTATTTTTATAGATAGAATAAAACATTTTAGACAAAAAGTGTAGGTGAATAGTCAGTAAATATGAAAATGACATCATCGATATACTTTCATTAGGCAAAATTCTATAAAAATCCCATTTTTCTACTTAGCGTTGGTTATTACTCCCTCTAGCGGACGTTTAACAAACTCGAAAATAATTTCCAGCAATTTTTCTTGGCGACTTTTATAATGAATTTTTTTTTTCTAAATTCACACGACCAATATCTTAAGAGATATGGCCGCTCGCCACCCTTAGGTAAGTTGATCACCCGGTATATTGTAGCATTTTACTCAAAGAATATCTTATATCTACTAGTATTAATCTTTCTTCGTATTTACAGTACATTTCCTTTGTGGGACGTAAGAATAGAGGCGGAAAACAACTACTGGGGCTTCAATACAACCCTAGCGGTAAGAGGAAGAATTAAAGATCAAAGCGACGATCATAGATTGTTAGAAGTAACCTACGAACCGTTTTACATGAACAATCAAACTATTCTAGACGGTAAATGTCCTCCCGGATGGGAATTAGTGGGAGAAACTTGTTATATGTACATAGGAGCCCCGATGACTTTTTGGGAAGCGAAAGCATTTTGTCAGGACGACAATGCTTCCATGCCCTATCTCTTAGGCAACATCAATTATCTTCCACTGTACGATTTCTTGAGGAAGCAAAACGAATGGTACTATTATTCGGATAAAGTTTGGGTTCAACATATCGACAGGATCAATGAATGTACCATTTTTGCCTACCAAAATGTGGAGATTGAAGATTGCGAGAAGAGAAGTCCGTTTATTTGTGAAATTGGTAAGTTTCCCTTGATCTTTTTTCAAAAAAAACGTTCGAACATTTCATTATTATATAAATATAAGAAGATTATTGTCAAAATCAAAGCGTGGTGCAAGACAACAACAATTAAATGTTTATCTTATGCTCGAATTTGATTAGGTTATATAAATATACTTTCAGTATTGATCAGAAAGAGAAGTCAATGCGGAATACTTGAAGAAGACTATTTATTCCATACAGGGTGTCCCACGACGAGTTAAAATTACACATCTCTACAAAAAGAAACTTTTTTTCTTTTGCGCCGGATATCATCGCGAATTTTAACGTTTTCAAGTGCCCAGATTACGAATTAGGTTTATCTTCTTTTTTTATTTTTTAAATTTGCTTGATGTTATTTTGGCCTCAAATGTTTGAAATGGACGAATTTGAAATTTGATGTCACTCACGCTCCCTATCAATAGCCAAAAGGTAGTAATAAATATCATTCAAATTTTTATTGATGATATTTTGTTCTTCAGATATGTGAGACATTTCCAAGAAAAGTTTTTTTTCCGTATTTGATTGTATATACAGTGTGACCCACTTTTAATGGAAACACCCCTTTAAAATTTGAAGTTGTAAACAGATTCTAATAATTCTTTTTTTGAAATGTCAAGTACTAAAAGGTCTACCTTGGGACAAAATTTGAAATGTTTATTCCAATTTTCAGGGCATACTACGATATTTTTTCTTAGTCGAAAATCGAGATTTTTCATTAGCGATTTTTTTATTGGGAAAATCACTACGCCACTGGATTCAGAGTACCTCTAAACAGGTGTGACCAAAATTTCATGGAAAAATATTCATTAATAACAAAGTTATGACAACTTCAAAAATTCGAAAACTCACACAGCTAACAGTCACAAAAAACACCCTATATCAACAGATCTAGCCATGAGAATATTTTTTTATGATTTCAACAATAAAGTGCCGCCAGATGAAAAAAAAAAACAGATACTTAGCGTAAATTTTTTTAATAAAAATAACGGAATTACATTTACACAATTCAACTAATAATGAAGGGAAGAATTTTAATTAACGTAACTATGAAAACTAATTATTGAAATGTTTCGATTCAGTGCATCAATTGATTCAAATTGATATTCTAGAAGCCTCTACTAATCCACCACGTATTTCGATACATTTGTCGTAGCGCTTACGAATGTTTCTGATTACGTTCCTTAGTTCTTGTGGGGTAATATCTGCACATACCTGTCGAATTCTTGCACAAATTTCATTTCCCTCTCTTGAGCGGTTTTTGTAAACCTTTTGTGTGAGAAGTTCCCAGAGAAAAAAGCCCAAAACTTGAGGTCTGGAGATCTGGGTGGCCACTCTATAAACGGACTACCACGGCCTATCCATCGGTTTGGAAAATGTTCGTTAAGCCATTGCCTCACAGCTCTGGCAAAATGAACTGGACAATTAAATTTGATCGTTCATTGATTGGAAGCTCGTGAATAGCATCCCAAAACTATGTGTTTAAAAATTCCAGAAACCTCTGCGCATTATGTTTTCCTCAAAAAAGAAAGGACCAATATTACGTTCGTTCAATATCCCACACCAGACGTTGATTTTTTGGGAAGGCTCTTTATTGTTGAAATCATAAAAAATATTCTAATGGCTATATCTGTTGATATAGGGTGTTTTTTGTGACTGTTAGCTGTGTGAGTTTTCGAATTTTTGAGTTGTCATAACTTTGTTATTAATGAATATTTTTTCATGAAATTTTGGTCTCACCTGTTTAGAGGTACTCTGAATCCAGTGGCGTAGTGATTTTCCCAATAAAAAAAATCGCTAATAAAAAATCTCGATTTTTGACTAAGAAAAAATATCGTAGTATGCCCTGAAAATTGGAATAAACATTTCAAATTTTGTCCCAGGGTAGACCTTTTAGTACTTGACATTTCAGAAAAAAAAAATTATTAAAATCTGTTACAACTTCAAATTTTGGGGGGGTGTTTCCATTAAAAATGGGTCACACTGTATAAAATACTGACAGAATCAAAATCCATAATATGTATCATTAACCCAAATACCATTTTTAATGGTGTAGGGTGAAACATTTCAATACATTATCTTATTCTGTAGTAATGTCTTCATGAACAAACTTGGCCAATTCTTTTTTATTTCTTGCTAATATTTTTGCCTCATTCCATGTTTTCCCCTTTTCTTGAAGAATTTTTCCAATTATGCTGTCCCATATCTTTCTGGGCCTCCCGCGTTTTCTCTTATTCATATTTCTTGCCTCCCAAACTTGCTTAACTTGTCTGTAATTTGACATTCTTTGTAGGTGTCCCCACCATCCCAATTGTCTTGATCCAATATACTCAAGTGTCGATTTTTTTTTTCTAGATCCTTTCTTATTGTTGTATTTCTTACTTTATCTATTCTTTTTACTCCTTCAACTCTTCTCAGATATTTCATTTCTACTGCTTGTATTTTGCTCTTCTGTCAGTGTCCATGATTCACAACCAAACGTCAGAATTGGTCTATATATATGGTCCTAAATACATTTAATTTGGTCTTCATTGATATCTCTTATTTGTTTATAAAAGTCTGATTCATTGCGTAGTACAATTTCAATGTTTTTTGCACTCTATCATATATTTCTTTTTCCTGTCTCCCGTTTTCTTGTAGTTCTACACCTAGATATTTTAAACTTGTCACTTTGTCAATTATAACATTGTCTACTATTATCTGTATGTTTTTATGTTCCTTTCCTATTGCCATAACTTTTGTTTTGTTTTTATTTAATTCAATACCATATATTGTTCCAGTGCACAATTCCAAATCTTCCTTTTCAGTCACAATGACTATATCATCTGCAAATGCTTCTTCCGACACTTGTACCATTTCCATGTATCTGTATCTTTTCACTTTACATTCCTTTATTACCTCATCAACGTATTTTGTGAACAGTATAGGACTTAGACCTCCTCCTTGCCTCAATCCTTCTTTTGTTGTGAAATATTTTTAAAATGTATTAATATACAGGGTGTTCCATTTAAAATAACAAAGTTACAGTTGACTTCCGGTAGGACCGAAAGTCTGCCATCTTTGAAAGTATTTTGGTTAAAAAGATCGTATCCGAAAACCCAAACGTAGAAATTTTTATGATTTTACTTCAAGTATTTTGCCATATACAGATAGTTTTAACTCGTCGTGGGACACCCTGTATAGTTGAATAGTCACCTACTAGTAATTAATTAACCATTACGTATAAGTATGCTATTTCATAAATAAATCAGCATGTCCCAATGCTAGAAGTAGTTGATTCATTCCTCTTAAATGATCCTCCAAGTGACCCGCAGCACCACCTCTTCAGAGGCCCTTCCACACTTATTATTATTATTACAACTGGTCAAAAGATTTTGAAAATTTCATTGAATTTCCCTTTTATTGATTGAGCGCATCTCATTTTTTTTTAGATCCAAAAGTTCAGATTAGGATTCATGCTTTAGCAGACGACATGATAACAATAACTGCTTTAAGTAGTTTAGCCCTGGCGGTTGTTTTGATAATTATCGTCGTCGCCTGCTGGTGGACGAAATCTAAAGTTCGAAAAGCCCAAAGATTGGAACGAAGAAACAGCATCAGACAAAGTTTACATTCGCTCAGATCTATCGGAATGTCCCAAAGCAGTTTCGCCGATCCGGGATATAGGCGTAAGCCAAATCAACAGGTAAGAAATACACTAGTTTATTTAAACTTTATTACCAAACTTTGTTTTTAATAATTTAACAATAAACTCTGCTTATAAATTAACGGGACATTAACAACTGTTTACTTTTTATCTTTATCATCTTTACCACCCTTATCGTCACCTTTAACTTCAGGAAGTTTTTCAGGTTCCTTTATTTCTTCCTTCTTCTGGTCTTTATCATCTTTACCACCCTTATCGTCAGCTTTATCCCCAGCTGGAGGTGTTTCTGGTTCCTTTATTTCTTCCCTCTTCTGGTACACTACACTTTTAGACATTTCACTAACCAACATATCAATCGAACCGTCTATTAGTCTATTTTGCATTTCAGGCGTAACAGACTTTCTTACTTCGGCTTCAACATATTGTACCAAATTTCTCTGTTGGATTTTCCTCAAAACATCCCCTTTAGCTACTTGATAGTTCAAAATACGTTTTACTTGTTCGTAGACTTGCATTTGCCTTTTGCGAAACTCTGCTTCGTATTGCATAGCTACGTTTTCTCTTTTAGCTTCAACCAACAGTAATTGGCCTTCGGCTTGATACAAAAGGAATTTTTCATGAGCTAAAACTATCGAGAAAACATTAATATTTTTGGTTATTCGACATTTCCTTGTAACTCTGTAAATAAATAGTACAAATTGGAACATTTATATTATAAAATTTATAACTGATATAAACGAGTACCTTCTTTTAGCTCTTGAACACTATTTTCTCTCTCTTGTTGCCATCCACTTTCATAAGCATCGATTTCTTTGTCTAACCATTGAGCCAATTGAGGTCCTACGTAATGAACGGATGCCCAAACCATTACAGCCATAGACAGTCCATTGTAATAATTGTGTTCCAATACATAAATCTCTTTACTTACTAAATATATTCCAGTTGTAAATAAAAATGTATAAAATCCACAAACACCAGTTTTCGGATAGAAAAAAGTTGCCCATTCTTTTGGTATAAAACCCCAAATAACTGGACCTGGTTCTTGTCTATGAAGAGCTAGTTTCTTAACGATAGGTTCTTTTGGAGGTGGACCATCGGAAGGGGGCTCAGCCAACGAATCTTTCAATTTACTGATAGTTTTATCTAACGTTTGGTCCTGCGGTAAACTCGGATTCTGGATATCGTCTAACGCTAATTTAAATCCATCCGTTAATCTCAAAACAAGTTTATTCGAAGATAACCGATCGCATTCTTTCGATAATCGACTTGTTACACTTGCTTCTTTCTCCCTTTCGGTAACTTCGTAAGTTATTTCATCGCATTTGAACAGTAAAGTCTCGTCTTGCTTGTATCTATTCAATTTTTCACTGTCGATAATTTTTATATTTTTTCCATCACAATATGATTTTGCAATAATCGAACGTACA
>CAJUYH010002251.1:6764-22946 GCA_910591685.1 Galerucella tenella | reverse complement strand
ATTATTTTATATGGATTGCCTAATATTTTTTTTGCACACCATGTACACAAACATATGCATACATGGTGGCACAAATTATTTCTTCTATTATTTTATACGGATTTTTCAAAGAATATTTTATTTTATTTTGCCTCACCATGTACACAAAAAATATGTATACATGGTAGCCAAAATTATTCCTTCTATTATTTTATTGATTGTTCAAAAATATTTTATTTTGCACACCGTGTACACAAAAATATGTATACATGGTGGCCCAAATTATTTCTTCTATTTTATATGGATTGTCTAATATTTTATTTTGCACACCATGTACACAATTTTATTTTGCACACCATGTACACAAAAGTATGCATACATGGTGGCCCAAATTATTTCTTCCATTATTTTATACGGATTTTTCAAATATTTTATTTTGCTCACCATGTACACAAAAATATGTATACATGGTGGCCAAAATTATTCCCTATTGTACATGGGATAGTCGAAGAATACTGCACACCGTGTACACAAAAATATGTATACATGGTGGCAAAATTATTCCCTATTGTACATGGATAGTCGAAGAATACTTTATTTTGCACACCGTGTACACAAAACTATGTATACATGGTGGCCCAAATTATTCCTTCTATTAATTATTATATTTTATTTTGCACACCATGTACACAATTTTATTTTGCACACCATGTACACAAAAGTATGTATACGTGGTGGCCCAAATTATTCCTTTCATTATTTTATATGGAGTGACAAAAATATTTTATTTTGCACACCGTGTACACAAAAATATGTATACATGTTTGGCCCAAATTATTCCCTTCTATTTTCTATGGATTGTCTAATATTTTGCTCACCATGTACACAAAAATATGTGTACGTGTAAACAAAATACCAAAAATATTTTATTTTGCACACTGTGTACACAAAAAATTTTGTTTGATACTTTAAAAAAAGAATTGTGAACCTGGACGACAATATCCAAGTTCTTATAGCTTGTTAATCGCTAGGCGAACGGCTGATAAACGTTACCGTGGCATGTCTTCTCAACTTTTCTCAATATGTACAACTCTCGAGAAAAGGAGTAGAGCACCACAGCCCTTTATGGTTTATCCACCCTGGCTATGTTTAATTAAAACGCTAATGGCCATACAGAACCAATAACGTGTGGTCAACCATAGAGATACTACAGAGTAATACCTCAATGGGTCCGACGCTGTTCAGTGTTAACTGAACTGTGCATCAGACGATCCTAAGCCAGAACCGCCAGGTATCAGCAATTAGGTAAAATTACTTTAGCAAGCGCGATAAGTAAGTAACTGCTGACATCTCCGGGGGAAGGGATAGACTAAGTAGGTTATCGATAAACTTTTCTGCATAGTGGAACTTAAGTACAAATATTGATAACGTTATTTTTCCGACAGGTGGAGGTGGAGAATATTTATAAATATAATGTAACATAAAAATGCAATCAATTTTTATTTGTTAGAGAAAATTCAACATCTTGGAAAGATGGTAGATCTTTTTTAAATTATTAAGTAAAAATCATAACATTTCTTTACACTACCTACTTAGGTATATGTATAGATATTGAAGCACAGTTTCTGTGAAGAAAATGTTATTCACTGGTAGTTACTATAAATAAACTAAGAGTGGTGTGACTTTTGACGAAATAATTATTGATTATTATCAAAACTGTCAAAGCTTCTGTTCCATCTTCATTTTTATTGTTTAATAATTTATGCAACATCTAAATATCGAAAGATGTTGAAAACAATTAAAAAATCTGTCAATTCTTCATTCAAAATTATTTCCTATATAATAAATATTTAAATAAATAATAATATCTGTCCCTGATTAATTTAATACTGACATATTCTTCTGTACAATTTTTAAAATTGTAATATTAATATTTTCAACACAGGTAAGATATTATGCTTCCAGATACTGTTGGGGTTCTTCGTTCCAAGATAATCTTTTGGTAAGTAGCCAGTAACAAAAAATACTTATAATAAATAAATAATTAGTAAAAAAGACCTGTCTAATAAACCGTCCAGAGTAATTTTTTGTCTATTGTCATAACATCGTTATTCAGGGTGTCCCAATAGTTCGTACAAAGAATATGGAGAATTATAAAGGGTCTAAACATAATTATATAAATGTTGTGCCTCACTTCCTTCGTTAACGAACTATAGGACTATAAAGTTAGCGTTACTCACAATACTTTTAGGTCAAATTCGAAAAGGCTATGAAATTAATAGTTACCAGCTTCGATGGCAGTTGATTTCTCGTCCCAAAAAAACCCTCCAGACGAATTTTGAGCATTTCGAAAATATTGAAGCAAGGGGTAGGTATGGAAA
Source organism: Galerucella tenella (assembly GCA_910591685.1). Lineage (NCBI taxonomy): Eukaryota > Metazoa > Arthropoda > Insecta > Coleoptera > Chrysomelidae > Galerucella > Galerucella tenella. The sequence continues at coordinate 20,586 of CAJUYH010002251.1, read as the reverse complement.
TATTTAATAATAAACTGGTTTCGCTAACTTCCCTATTGGTGGGAATAATGGACTCAAAATACACTGGAACATGTAAAATTTTCCGCTGAATCGATTGGTCAAGACTAGAACGTTCTATCTATCATATTAGTCGAGTTATGAGTATCTTTATTTTGAAATGTGGATTTTCGAAAAATATGAACTGATTAATAAATAAAAATCCTTCCAATCTCTCCTCAAAGTTTGAATTCCTTTTATTAGTTTATATTCAATTGGCAAATAATATTTTATTTTGCACACCGTGTACACAAAAATATACATACCTGGTGGCCTAAATTATTCTTTATTCTATAGTACCAGCTGTTTTTGTATGTAAATCAGTCAATTTGTAAATAAATCGTATCGTTCGAGATAATTTGATAACTTATAACATCAATAATTGATACATAAATAAATGTTAAAGCTCGATTACAGTTTACCTTTGAGTTGACCTTTTCGACAATCACCCAGTACAAAAACAATAATTTGTTTTCACGTACGTACGTAAGTGCTACGCGATACGGCTGTTAGTTATGCAACTGTTTGAAGTGAGATAGAGAATCCCTAGGTGGGCGAGAATGAATACATAACAGACGGATAGGGGCCAATCACAGACGGCTTGGGACTTACCTCCTTTGTCATCAATGGGATGCGGACGAGTCCATGTTTTGGGTAAAAGGAGCGAGCGCATTTCTATAATTTCTGTTAAACAAAATAAATGGTTTATTTAAAATAAGTTTTGTTTTATATTTCGGATAAATTCAGTTTAAAATTACTTAGTACGATATATTTAGAAATATATATCTGAGTGGGTTGTTTGTTGTAATTTGTATTATCAGGCTTCACCCCAGTAGTATTAATTGAACATTCCATAGTGTAGTTCAGCTGACTTTGTGTAGTGAGTTCCGAGTAAGAGTAGTAGAACAGCCGGTGCCGAGGTAGGTGGATCGTCTAATTTATCCTTTAGGAACCAACCGGTTTGGAAAAAAAATATTTTTTTTACATCAACCACCATTTATAGAATGAACACGGCAGTCTGTAACAAATTTTAGTGAAACTTGTTAACTAATAATCATCCAAAGTGGCGGACAAAACGGGATCTCGGACGCGAAAAGAAAATATGCTAAAATTTCTCACCCACAAATTAAGAACTCATTCTATTAGTGAAGATAATTACGCTGGAAAGGTTTGTACACCCTATTTACATATATTACATAGTATTTTTTTAACCTCGTTGAAGGTCACTGTGAGTAAAAAATGGCTGCTATGCTGCTTCAAAAACCGAGAACAAAGGAATGGTAATATTTCGGCTGTAGCTTTCTCATCCGTCAAAAATTCAATTCATTTACTAGATCATCCCACTCACATATTTTACGAGGTTAATTTCTTCTTCAAATCATCCTTAAAATAAAATATCCACTATGGAAATTATTTCATTTCAAATTTGCCGGTCGTTTACTGTAATTTTCTCAATGAAGAATCAATGTCAGTTTTGTTTTCTATTTATTTATTTTGTTTATAGGTCGATGAAGACCATGATTCAGGTACGGAATCCGATGAAGAAATAGATGAGCCAGAATTTGGTAAGATCTTAATATATACTATTTTGCCTTTTCTATTTCTATTAAGTATATAGTACCTACCTAATGTCCAAGTTCAATTACTTTTACTAGGGAGTTATAAAAATCCTTCTAGTAAAATAATTAAAGGTATGTGCTTCAATTAAATTTAATTTGTAAACTAGGCCATTGCTTTTGATTCAACTTCTACATAAATCTCAATTTCTTTGTCCAAATAATGGTCCTGTTGAAAGCCTGAAAACCTACTTCACAATTTCTGTCAATATAGACGTATGTTAATGCCTAAACAGGACGAAAATACAACCATTAATTTCACTTTTTGCTATAGATTTGATTAGAAACCATGACAAAATTCTCAGAACCCTAACCTTCGCAACATAGTCGTGCTCTTTATCAGTAAAAAATGGGTAAAATAAAATTTAAATATTTCTACTTAAAAACAAAAAGATCTGGCTTGAAGATAAGGACTTTTAGTAAAACACAAGTGAATCTTTTAATAGGTGAAGATAAGAAAAAATATACAAAATTTTATCTCGGTTTGGGGAAGGTTTTGTGTCACCAGCTCGAATGTTAAATGAATGAGAGGCTTGTAAAAGAAAAACATTTATTTTATGCTATACAGTAATTTTTTTACACCTAGATGTTTTTGATTATTATAAACCTAGCAACATAAACAAAGAAAATCCTTATCTTAAAAAATTTTTGTAGTCCTGGCTAAAAAAACCACCATGTAGATGCACTTGATGTATTTTGAAAGAGATTGTGCTAAGTAATGTCTGTTTGAGTGTGTGTGCGTGCTAAATTTAGCTTGTGTTTGCGAATTGTAGAAGCGTGGGCTCATATAATCACTAATTGTTACTTTTATATCCTTTCTTATTAATGATTACTTTGTTATTTCTACTTAATCTCTTCGTTATTAAATAAAATCTTTGTCAGATGTTTTTATTTCTTGTAATATAATACAAAAACAGAAGGTATCAAATAATACATTTTAAATTGTTTTAAATTTTATTTAAATAAAATTATTTGCCAATAGGTAATTACTTAACTAGTATAAAATTAAGATTTTAAGGTGTGTAAAATGTACACTTGTAAGTACGTTGATAAGGCTAAGGCCAGACCTGATTGCATTGGCAATTTTATAGCTGAGAAGGTAGACATGTTCACTATGTTCAGGTGTTATTTTTATGTTTCACAATTGAATTGATTTCGGCGAGTTTTTACAATAATATTGAATAAACCAATCGAAATATCTGTTGTATTTGACCGTGGGACTTATAATCGTATAGAGGTTTCCTGTAACTAAGCTTTGTGTATTTAAATTAAAAAAATAATAGACCTTTTTAACGGAAGACATCTTGTGGTTGCGGCGACCGTTGTCCACCTATAGATTTATATAGGAACTAATAGAAGCTAACTGTAATATCAAATGGAAACTGTAACTTAGAGCTTGGACAGGTGTACCTAAGATTACGGCAACATATCCAATTTTACATATCCCATACCCCGTGCAAACAGTACGCCACTGTCAAAACGGAAACGACTACATGAAACCACGAATATCTTTGTTGTTGATGAAACAAAATATAGAAAACTATACATTTTTGGAAAGGGGAATGATTGCTCTCTCGAATGAGATCAAAAATTATAGGGTGTTCCATTAAAAATAATACATATTTTCCCCTTTGAATTTGACCAACATTAGTAAAACACCCTGTGTTGATGGGATGAAATGCCAGCCAAGCCTAAAAAAATCTCTTCGATAAACTAGTGGAACTAGTGAAAACCCCATCTCTTTGGAGCAATTAATAAGCTGGGCATTTATGTTTAAAATCAGTCACTCTTATTTGGGACACCCTGTATCATGCAAGTCTCTATACCATAGTCCTTATATATTTTACTCTCAAATGATTAAATTTAACACATAAACCAAACTCCAAACTTAGTATTTTACAACATTTATAAAATTTGTTAATAAAGGTATCCTGCAGCTGCTTCTCTATGGTATCTACCGGTCTCGTTATTGACAACAAAAGCGAGTCGTAAACATAATTTATGAGAGCGGCGTCCGTTTGGGACAGCAACTTGAATCAAACCGCCCTAGAGTGAAACATCTTATATTTTATTCTGTAATCTTTGTCTAAACTCTAGCGGGTTCTTCTCATGTGAAACGTAGTCTACCACACTTAGACTCAGTTTGAATTTGTAGGTTTGCTAATTTGTTTTATACTCTACACACACTGACAAATTTGTTTACAAAAGAAACCTCCAATTCCTCTTTTTAACGGAACATCCTTCTTTGTATATTTTTTCCTTAATATGCATTTCTAATATCCTTTGTATTACTCACTCTACATTTTGGTTTTCTCTGAGTCGTATGGTATTACTAAACATATACCAATTAATCGTTCTAGTCGTTATTGGTAGATAATTTGTAAATTTAGAAAGTGTAAAAAAGAATCAACCTTAAGTATTACAAATTGCCGTTCATCGGGGCGTTAAATTCGAAAATAAATAAATAAAATAAAAACAATCACATACATATATGTGAGTTAACCTACATCTGTAATGGATATTCAAATGAACGCTTTGTAGTATATTGTAGAGGTGGGTATATAATTATGAAAAATATGTTTATTTCCAAATTTTAGTTATAAACAATGTGAGTGATTTGCATAAAGGCAACAAGCCATAGGGCGCTATGTAAGTGGGAATGTCCGTCTGAACTCCGGCAAGAGAGAAAGAGACAGACTATAAGAGGTTTTTCCTTAGAACATAAAACAGACAGGTAGAAGTCTTGTCATTCATTAGCTGTATAAGAAAATGCAACGGAAGTCGCCATTTGCAACACCCTAATTATGACTCATTTGTGAAGTTGACGTTTACTAACGTAGATTGTATTATTATAAATATTATAAAGTATTATTCTATATTCCTATTTTCATTGCTCCTAGACAATATTGTTTGTATAGGACAGCTTAAAGTAAAACATAATATGCAAACAGTACGCCACTGTCAAAACGGAAACGACTATTCGCCATTTGCAGCCTCCTATATTTGGACGCAAACTTATTTGGTAAATGCTCCTTCCTGTCTGTTTTATGTTCTAAGGGTTTTTATGTATTTGTCATACACGCTATTATAGAGAGACAACCTAAACAAAATGTTGATTTTCCTGCCTTATAATCTTAAAACTTTGCCCCTTGCTCAGGTCCTTGATTCGCAAACTGTACATCAAATTTTACCAACGAAATGTTGATTTTTCTGCCCTAAAATCTTAAACCAAAGGGTACTAGCTGCTCTGTTAATGCTTCTTCGATGACAGCCATACCCGATTTTCTTTTCTTCCCTGCTAAAAGCCGAAAACGGTATAGCCACATAATTGGTAGCCCTTGAAAGCTTGTGATATACAATGAGCTAACTATGAAAAATGTGGCTATTCTTACTAACAGTTAAAAAGAAGCATTGTATCCTTTATTAATAGTTCTGCACCTCTTTCTTTCTTTGTTCAATTTAACAAATAAATTATGAGGCTGGACGATTGAAAAATTCCTAAACTAAAAAATGTATGGTCAATTATGAATTATACAGGGTGACATTTTTAAATTAATAATTTATTACACTTGAAATATTGGTACTTTTTTAAATTAGCTAAATATGGATTTATCAAAAATCTAAACTAAATAATTATTAGACGTATTTGTATATTAAACAAAACCTGCTACGCCCATGAATTTTATCATAAATACCTAAAAATTGCCTAAAAACGCCAATAATTAGACAAAATCGGTAAATAATGTGGATTGTTTTCTATTCTGTCAGTTGTTGATGTGTTGACAGTTTATACTGAAAAAGTAAAATCTTTGTCAAACACTCTTTCCTTGTCGACATAACAATGAAATATATTTAACTGAGACTCACCGAATTGAGATTTTAATGATGATCGGTTACTGGGATAACTGCAGAAGTCAAGTTGAAGTGGCAAACTTATTTAATCACAGGTATCCCGAATTCCTAATATTTCACAAAATACTGTGTCTAAAATTCATGCACAATTCAGAGAACTTGGACATGTCAAACCATTGAAAAGAAAACCACACTTCGTTGAAGATGATGTGAAAGTGGATATTTTGTTAAGTGTCGAAGAGAATCCAACTTCAAGTACACGTCAAATTGCCCGTGAAAATAATGTTAGTCATAAAACTGTTCTAAGATGTCTTCATAAAAAAAAACTTCATCCCTACAAATTAACTTTTGTGCAGGAGTTAACAGAAGACGATCCAGATCGTAGAATGGATTTCTGCGAAAGATGAATAAGCTGAACAGAAATGAGATAGCTCTTGGCACCATTCTTTTTTTCTGACGAATCAACATTCACATTGAATGGAGAGGTAAACCGACAGAACTGTAGATATTGGTCAGCAGAGAATCCTAATTGGATGCGTGAGACACATACTCAGTACCCTCAAAAGGTGAACGTTTGGGCCGGTATCATAGGCGACCATATTATTGGTCCCATATTTATAGATGGAAATTTGACAGCTGAAAAATATTTAAATATGCTTAGAAATGAAGTTATTTCTGCGTTGGCAAACTTATATCCCAACGCAATAGATCCTAGCTTACCGAATGAAAATGTTATGCTTTAATGGTAAGAACTTATTTAGATGAAATCTTCCTCAATAAATGGGTTGGACGAAGAGGTACTATTGAGTGGCCAGCAAGATCGCCAGACCTTACGCTGTTAGATTTTTTTCTGTGGGGTTATCTCAAGAACAAAGTATATGCATCACAACCAACTAGCATTGTAGACCTCAAAGATAGGATAACTACAGAAATACGGAATATTTCACCTCAAACTTTAATGGAATCGGTTCATTAAGTGGATTTCAAAAATATGCAAATATACAGGGCGTTTCATTAAAAAAACAACACCGACTATGGCATACTTGCGTGAATCACCCTGTAAATTTACATTTATGTTTACATAACACACAACTCAATTCAAAAGTTGACGTGTCTCGGCATTTTTCATAATTTTCTAAAATAATGACATAGAGAATTTTATTCCATAAGTGGTTTCCACACTGTATATCAAAAAGCTTGGCTATTTTCACCAGTCAAACGAAATAACGAAAACTATTTTAAATAAATATTAACTTTTGGCACAAAGTAAACTGCAATTTCTTATAAGTATAAATATAAACAATGGTTATTATAGGTACTTGCTCTGACCGGGTGTGTAACGTATCCCCAGCAGATACAGGATGTTCGATGGAGAGCCCCGGTCCCGATCAACATGACGCTCATAGTTCCGAAGAGGAATTGGAAGTTATCAACAGTAATAGCAAATTAAGACGGTCTTCGGCACCACCGAGACCCTTAAGGGCAGCTTCTGTTTGTCTACCGGAAAAAAGAAAATGGTCCCAAATTGGAGACACACAAAATCGAAGGTATATATATATATTAAAATAATATAAAATTGTAAGTCGTTTAACCAACTTTTCTATTTAAAAAAGTTTTGCTTAGACGTTTTACATATTTTCTCAGGTATACACCCGAAAATGAAGAGAATATATCTCATTATAGCAATTTGTCGCCATCTCCGTGTTCGCCATATCAATCCAAACGTTGTAGTAGCTCAGAAGACGCTGCCCATCCCATCGAACATTCTGGTTCGTCCGACGAAGAGGTAAGCATTAATTGGCGCAGTCAATAGGATTTGATAATTTTTGACGGTTTATTTATTTCAGGTGCACCAGTTCTTGAATACGCGTACCGCTCCTGTGCAATTTAGAACTTCACCACCGTTGGAGGCGGTCAAACCGGAACGAAGAACAATAGTTGTTAGTAAGGGACGTTCGATGAGTCCACCTGCTAAGGTACTCCACTACGAGGATTCTCCGAGAAAAAGAACCAAACATATGAAACATGCACATATCCAGAGGCCCTATCTAGATTTCGAAAAAATGCAACAGGTGATAAATTTTTTAAGTTAGGACTGGAAATTTCATTGATTTTCTTTTTTATTTCAGATGAAAACGAGGTCAGTGACAGCTTGGCGTCATACGACTGACCATACGGGAGAATTGTCGGTATTTTGTTGGTGAGATCAACTTAAAGGACGATCTCAATCGTCCTGCGATTCAGCCGAATACTGTGTAGATGTTGACAATGCTCCATCTTGTTCACGACCCGATACTCCTTCATAGTTTTAAATAGATTTTTTTAACCATACTAAAACTACTAAAAAAGGACGTTCCCGTGGGTTTTGTATAATGGTATAGGGTGGAATGGAAAAATAAAAAAAATAAATATATAGATATATATATATATATATATATATATAAACCAAACATTTATATCAAAGTTTAGGGATAAACGGGTACATATATATTTAGATCTCTTTTTTAATAAAAGCTGGCTTTGGGAGGTGGAATAAATTATTTTTAAATTTTGGAAAATTGAAAATTATTTTTTGGTGAAATGGATTTGAAGGATGTGTGAGCTCGTCCATAATTTGAATTTCTTGACAAAATTATTTCGATTTAATAATTTTGTAGGACATCCTGTATAGAAAGTTTTATAATAGACTGATGATGTATATAATGTGAAAATAATATCGACTTTTTTTTTAATAATAGGATTTATAATATTAACGATCTCAATAAAATAAAATAAATTAATAAAAAATATATTTTAAAAATTTTTTGATTCAGCAACGCACAAAAATTACTGTAACTAAACAATAATTTCTGCTAGTACGCCTCTGGCGTAGATAAGACAGTAGCTACTGTCAACTGTCAAACGTCAAATGTCACTTTCTTGTCACATCATAACAGATGAAGCAAAACTTTTTAAAATAAAAATAAAAATTATTATTTGATCGCCTCTCTGATTTAAAAATTGTTCTTATTTGAAAGTTGATAACATTTTTATTTAAAAATGTAATTTTACCAATACACTGTACGTAGATTTTTTATATCTCTATTGTAAATAATTTTCCATATACAGCATGTCCACGGATGGAAAATCCCATTAGGTGAAAAATTTTTAAAAATTATTTTATTAAAAAATGTTATTCTTGATAAAAAGTTTTGCTTGTTCTGAAACCCCATAAAATGAAATAAAATTCAATTTTTTCAAATCCCGTCTCATTTTATGGCCGGTTTTATGAAAATCTGGAGTCCGACTTTTTGACATTTCTTCACATATTGGCTAATATCTCGGCAACCTTAAGGTTTGCAAGGTTCTAGTCTACGCCTTTCGATTCAGAATTGAATTTTCTATAAAAAGAGGAATTTTGAAAATTATCAGTCTTCGCGAATTAGTATAAGTTTCGGTGTGGACTTTGAAAAATTTTCAAAACTCTAAAATCCATATCTAACGTTTTTCGATGTGGAAAATTCCTCTTTTTATAGAAAATTCAATTCTGAATCGAATGGCGTAGACTAGAACCTTGCAAACCTTAAGGTTCCCGAGATATTAGCAAATATGTGAAGAAATGTCAAAAATTCGGACTCCAGGTTTTCATAAAACTGGCCATAAAATGAGACGGGTTTTGAAAAACTTTAATTTTATTTCATTTTTTGGAGTTTAAGAACAAGCAAAACTTTTTATCAAGAATAACATTTTTCCCTAAAATAATTTTTAAAAATGTTTCACCTAATGGGATTTTCCATTCGTGGACATGCTGTATATCGAATCCGTAATAATCGGATTTGTTTTTATTTTTCATTAAATTGTCAAATTTAATGTTTAAAAATGCCGAAAATTGTTATGTAAATATAAAACGTAATCACGAGTTTTCAATAGCAACGTAATCGACCTTATCCAAGTACGTCATCTGTCACTTCACACTAATGATGATGAAGTCACTTGGAAACGCTCTATCGCTTCACAAATTCTAATTTCAAGCAATAGAGTTCCAATAAAAGTTATTCTCGACAAATGACAAGTTTCTGCTTGCATCATGAATTCCCATTGGTTAACACACGTTACACTACTCCAATAAAAAAGAAGATGCGTGTGCGAAACGAGCAACGTTGCCATTTCTGGTGCTAAACTGATAAGTTTCTAAAATGCGTTAATGCTTTCCGTGTTACGAAATCTCATTGGCGCTGCTAGACATGTAGGTAAGGTTGGTATTATTGAAGACATGACAATTGACAGGGAGGTTAATTTAAAACCACAGAGTACACCATCTAACAAGAGGCGAATGAAAGCCGTTTTCGTGATCGCAATTTTGTGTGCACATGCGTGAATTAATTAGTATATATGTCAATGTCAGGTCGACACATGGTCGACACTTCCGTTCGTTCGTTCCCGTCAGTTACTCAGTTTGGTTGTCACTGCCTTAGTTAGATGGTGTACTCTGTGGTATCAAGTAGTATATCTGTCAGTCTCGACGTATTTCCGTTTAAGTCCAACTTCAAAGGAACCGACAAAGCTTTCGTCTTTTGTTAGATGGTGTACTCTGTGTTAAAACCTCGACCTTATCTACATATCGAACAGGAACTGTATTTATTAAGAATCATCGAACTTCAAATACTAATGTTTAGCTATTAAAAATGATGAATAATTAGAAAAAACTTTTTTCGACAAATTGTGAAACAAAATGACTTGAATATTTTTGTACAAATCGTGTATTCTGATAATATACTGTGAATATTTATTATGTATAAAAAGGTAGATCTCGGTGTTTTTAAAGTAGATTTTAGTTTACACACTTTTATATCAATTATAACAATCTCAGGGGCTGAACGAGGTTATGGAAATAGAAACAAAGCAGATACATTATAGGATATCTCATTCTAACCCACGAAAATAACATGCAATAGCGATTGTCTTCTGATTGATTATTATCACTGATCGAACACAATTCAAATTTGACGTTAGTGCATTTTGAGGTTATGTGAGTTGTTTTTAGCTTTAGTTTTTATTTCCGTTATTACGTTCATTGGAGGGTCAATGAAACCATTATTGGTACTAATAATTTGCCTCAAAACTGCCCTTCACATTTTGAAATTCATTGTTAGTTGCCCCGATAAAAAGCTTAATTGTTATAACGTAATCAAAATGAGTGTGAAGAATGTTCGTAAATTATTGTTGTTTATTAAATACGTAGATGAAACAAATTATATATTATGTAGGAGAGTCCCAAGAGACAAATTGTGAAAGTGTGAAACTGTTGATATTTTGAAGGATGGTAGAAAAGAAGATGAAAATTTGATACATTATATTGCATAGTGAAATATTGTATAATCTAAAAATCACGAAAAAAAGGATTATACTTACAGTGCAAAATGTATAATTTCAACTACTTACTGTGAAATCTTCTTTTTATGTTAGTTTTGTGAGTATTACCTATTTTACTGCAACACATTTCATTTGCCCACATGGCTTTGGATCCATCCAAATCCATCTATATATGCGCACAGCTGTTCTGTAACAGTTCTGTTATTCTTGTATAGATGGCGCAGCTGATGCTGAAGCCCGATTTTAAAAAAATGGGATGAAAAGTCTGCTCTAATGCTTGATTATAAAATTTGAAATTGGGGATGAAGGAGCCTATGGACTCTTTTCTATGATAATGCAATAAAAGCATTAAAAGGAAATGATAAAATTGGTAATACAACAGGTTTAAACCAGTGATATAATTGAAATATATGAAATTTTGTTGTTTGTTAGGTGAAATGTCAATGTCAAACATAGTTGCGTTATTTGTCACTTAACAAACTTTAAAATTTTTGAAAACTACGACTACAGATTGTTGAGTATAATATTGCACATTGCACAATTGTGCAAGATTGATTTAAACTATTTGTGATATAATCCATAGTCATATAGAAATTAAACTTAGTACCTTGAAAACTAATATATATAATATAAGAGATCGTAGGAATTTTTGAGATGAAATATTTTAAAATTTTTGACAATTGGTAAATACGGTAAATACGAGGGTAAAACGAAAATTAGTATCCACTTTTTATTTTTGATGCATTATTTGTAATTGGGACGGAAAGTATTCTCAAGAGTAAGCTCTTACCTCTCTAATAGTGTAAAATTGGGTAAATTATCCCACAGGATGTAACCCAAAAAAAAGGAAATGAAAGAAATTTAACGTTGCCAAGTTTCATCAAGTATAAGTAACTGTATTTATTTTTAAAATAGTTTTTAACAAAATCATACGATCGAACTTATTTCTATATGTCTATTGTCGCACATTATATTTAATTGCATAATGATTAATATTAAGTTTTAAGTGTTTTTTATCAAATCTTTTGGTCCAATAAATATTTTATACTGTGTGTCTCACTATTTATTATCCTTTTACACCAAACGAACGCTACAAATTTAACCTGGAATTTCAATATGATTATTTGACAAGATCTTTGACAACTAATTTTCCAGCGCCAGTAATATGACCTTCAGATTAAATTAATTTGTTATAATATGGCGTATTTAATGCACGGTGGAGGAAATAAAGAATTGCGGCATCATTTGGAAGATGATAAAGTAAGTTTTGCGCCATAAGAATGCAACCCAATACATCTGAATTAAATTTGAATAGAATTTTTCAGATAACCGTGAGTTGATAGGAATTCGGAATGGTATTAATCTGTTGGAACATGTTCGACAATCCAGAAAAAACTCGGAATGTCCGATCTATATACACGAATACAGTAAAATTCCGAGTTGTACTTTAAACAACAAAAATTTCGTTAACATAAAATCAATAAATAATCAAAATCCAAAGAAAATGTTGAATAAATTAGAAGAAACGTATTGGGCAACTTGGAAGCCTAAGAAAAATAAAAATAAAGACGTTGAAAAGCCGAAAACACCATACAAACCACAAGCTAGAAAAATAAAAAACGAGGAAGTTGAAAAGGACAATACACCCTATGGCGATGTAGCTGGAGAATTAATACAATATTTTAATAAACCAAACTTTCATTCTACTGGTTCTGATTCAGGTAAAATATTTCTTATAAGTATATACAGTGTGTCCACTTAGTATATAAGCAATTTTGTTGTAGAGGAAAAAGATATTCAAAGTCAACATAAAATTAATCCTCCACTTAAACCTGCTGGAAAAATCGGACCATTTCCCGAAAAAATAATTAACGATCTGCCAGAAAAGACCACAGATGAACAGTTCTTGGACAAAACAATTATTTCCATAGACTCCAATTCTTCTTCGACCACTGTAAAGTTGAATTCCGACGAACCTGTTACTTCTAGTCACATTTCTCTCGATGGCAAAGATGACAGTTGCATTAATAACGAACTTAAACTATTCAAACACACCGATTCGTTTGTTATTAACGAAAAAAAGAAGCTGGAGCCGAAGCAAAATCATTTTCAACAACCGAAGTGCATAAAGTTGTATAAAAAATCGGGAGTTAATAATTATGTAAAGGGCGGTTCCTATCCGTTGAAGATGTCGAAGAAGAAAGATTTGACGTCGAACAGAAATTTTAGATTAGGGCCACCGGGGCAGCTTATTGTTACCGGTAGTTCTTACAACAGAGCTATTAAATAGGAAGTGATTAAAAATATTGGAAATGTTTTTTTAGTTTTATTTTAATAGTTATTTAACCAACAAGTGTATTAATGGAGGGCCATTAGCAATCGAGATTATTTAATTTAATGTCCAAGATTGTTAATTTTACCCTTTTAATACTTGTGTTAGTTACGAAGCTTTTCTGTCGACTCTATATCATTTTTTGAGGTGTCATTGTATGTTTGGTTGCCTATACCATATGTATAAGATGTGCGTTTGGTTGCCTATACCACATGTATAGGATGTGCGTTGGGTTGCCTATAGAAAAATCGTTTATTAATGTAAATCGTGTCTAATTTTGGGAACGATAATACACTGTCGACGGAAATAATTATTTAACCAACAAGTGTATTAATGAGGGCCATTAACAATCGAGATATTTTAACGAGCAGAGCGAGTGCAAGGCATGATGACAGTCACCTATCGACACAGATCACCTATAAATGGTATTTACGAATTAATGATGTCATAGACAGACGCGCATGATTTGAAATGAATTCTTTTTTTAATTTCTTGGGAAATTAAACCACAATATTTTTAAATTCTTTATTTCAACGTTTCGGTAGCGTTCCAGCTACCGTTGTCAAGAAAAAATTAGTAGAAATTAATTTTTCTTGACAACGGTAGCTGGAACGCTACCGAAACGTTGAAATAA